>JADRCD010205172.1:21299-44536 GCA_019843815.1 Montemys delectorum | reverse complement strand
TTTCTAGATTAACCTCTTTTATCAAAAAACAGATAGATTCGGCCGTGAGCGGGCCTGTTGCGGTTCACTATCATCAGCTTTCTTCTACGGAGATCGAAAACACGGCAGCCCAAGAAGACGCCGAAGCTGGAGAGATGGAACCCAGCAATAGGCTGAATTTTTCTAAACTCCTTCCTCCCCCCACATGCCCCTCATTCAGTGCTCCCTGGCTTCGCGCCTTCCGGGGCGGAAATAATTAAAAATTGATATTGCCCTACTCTTTCCCTAAAGACACCTAGGAGTGCCGCCCTTAATACAGAACTCCCTTGAGTGGATCAAAAATTTAATCTTGATCGACACCAAAGGCCGGTCCCCTGACTGGGCACAGGATCCCATTGCACAAGGATGATCTTGGCTGGTGTTGGTCCCTTTTCTGATGCCTCCCAAAAACCTCACCGCTCTCTATCCAGGGCACAGGTTCCCATTGCACGGATGGAGAAGTGAGGCCTACGTTCCCTTGTCCAGGGCTCAGGTTCCCATTGCACGGACAGGAAGGTAGGACTGTCCCCCTTCCTGGCCTCTCGATCGCCTTCTCCCCTGGCAAGGAGTGGCTTGATCGGAGCCCTAGGGACAGTTAACATTTGGAGCATCCTAAAATCCTTCTTGGTCCACTCCAGGATACCGTCCGGGCAGGCTAAGATGTTACTGTTCCATACTGACTTCCCTCCTTATGTTACAGTGAGGGGGGAGATGTCAGGGACAGAGTGTCCCTGTTGTCCCTGAGAATTTGACCTTATCTGAGTAACAGTCTATTCTCGGAGGAACCATGGAGTGTTCTCGGAAAAACCATAAAATTTTTGTCAACGCTTCCGCTCCGGCCAGGTGTGAAGCCAGGTGTACACCCCCCGCCCCACTTCCTCTTAACGCTTCCTTGCTCTGCAAGTATAATTGCTCTGCCCTTCTGAAGTAAAGTTAGGCTTTGACAACCGTTTTTTGTTTGGCCTCGTTCCTCTCTCTCGCCCGTTTCTCTTTCAGGCTTGGTCCCCTTCGGACCCTGGTTAATTACTCGCCCTGGGGGCTGGGGCACTCCTCTCCTCTGAGTAGGTGGGAGGCCCTACTAGGTATCCCTCCACTCTGAGAAGTCAAGTCTCTGTGTCACCTTGCCATTCTTTGTTGGTCTTCATTAGGCTTTGCTGATGCTGCTCTTTGCTGACAACTCTGTAGCATTGATTCATCTTTCCTTCTTTACTGATCATTATTTGTGGTAATTGTATAGAGAGAAACGTACTAGAAAACTTCTCATGATATTCCAGTAGCTTCTTGCTGCTTCCACAGACTTGGGCTGACAACTGGTTTGAACTATTGCTGCTGATTCATGAATGATGTTTGCGAGTGGATCAAGTTACTACTACTGCTGATTTGCATGGAGTGAACTACTGATATCCTGACAATGAAAACTGGAATTACCCCCAAAGAACTATTTCTAAACAGGTCCACATCCTCCTTTGCCCTATTAACCTTTCTTCCCACTACCTCTGGTGGGTAGTGGGAGGGCTAGAAGGGAGACTAAAGCATTTAAGGACCCTTATTAAAGTAAGTTTTGAAAAATCTAACCCTACATAAAGTATCAAAGGGTTAACAGGCTGTCTAGTACTCATTCCCAGATCTTGTGTTTAGGAACATTGCCTAAACTCTGTTTGGCAATTCATTACTTTGTTCATTACTCTCTTTGGAAAATCTTCAAGAAACATGAAGGAGGTAAAGAAAACACACGAGAAGGAAATGGATTTTTTGATAAGTGTTTATACATCATTGCGCAGACATTTTTGTTTGAGTTTTATTTAATTGGAAAGTGACAGAACCTTTAACCTGTGATCCTGGAAGTTAAGCTGAGAGATAATTTTGATTCACAAGGAAGCATTCATTAATTTAGCCATATCCTGGCTAAAATGCATTCCTCCCCCCTCCCTATACATGTACCCTCCCTCCTACGCCCTACTTCTATGGGAGAAGCTTAAGAATCTAGTGTTCTGGCTTCCATGGGAGAGCTTGTCTTGATGAGCCTTGACTGCTTATAGGTGTGGAGAGCCTCTCTGGAAGTTGACTTTCATGATGCCATTGCCAAATGCATCCGATATGAATGCCATTGCTGAATGCAACATAGTATTTGGACAAAGCAGGGTCTGGCCATATATCCGGCCCAATCTCATTGCATTGCAACATCTCAGCATTTTTGTGTCAAGTGTGACCAATCTACTGACATTTTTTAAGGGGTGAGGTTTCACCTCTATATTTCTTCCCTTGAAGTGCAATAGTACTGAGACATTTTTCCCTATTGTAAATACATCTTTAAACCTATTTCATTCTGTTGATCTCTAATATGATTAGTGGTACCTGTGCTCACACAGCCATAGTGATAGGTTTCACATGCAAGTAGCCAGGCAGCTCTGTTTTGTACCTTTGAACCTTCACTGCAATGTGACTTCCAATTTGTTCCAGTGTGATGGGGAGAATATCTTGGCTATCAGAGGTATAGCACACACACACAGGTACAGTCTATGTCTTCAGTTTCTGGGTGAAGAGATTTCTATTTGAGAATCAGGGCTGACCTCTCATTTGTCCTTTGTATAGTCTTCTCTAGTGAAACACTGAGCCACATGAGTGGGTAGCTGCCCACATTGACTGGGTGGAGCTGGCATATTAAACATCAGAAAGTACCAGGGATTCCTTTAACCTCTTCTGTATCTCCATTATTCTGACTGAGTATGTCTACTTATTGTTCTTAATTTCCCTGTTGGTAGGGTTGTCCAAGGGAGAGTGTCAGTGTGTATGAGTAGGCTACTTAGATAAGCATATAGAATCATAGCTTCAGCATGACTTAGTATTGGATAACACAATATTCACTCAAGGGATGCCTACTTGCCTCATCTCTCAAATGGTTTTTGGAGTATGGTAGAGGGAAAAAGAACTGTTGTTTGTCAGTCTGCTATACCCTGTCTGTGCATGGGGTAAGGTGTAAAGATCCAAGATAAGAGGTTCAGAAGTCGTCTTTGTCTCCCAGCATATGATCTCCTGCAGTCACTAGACTGCTGAACTATTTTCACTGAATGAGTGCCTTTGTTTAAATGGTCAGTGATTGCTCATGAATGCTATCTACCCAAATACTTTGCTGCATTCAGCAATGGCATTCAAAGTGGATGCATTTGGCAATAGCATCATGGAAGTCAACTGCCAGAGAGGGTCTCAACACCTACAAGCAGTCAAGGCTCATCAAGACAAACACTCTCCCATGGAAGCCAGAGCACTAGATTCTTAAGCTTCTCCCATAGAAGTAGGGCATAGGAGGGAGGGTACATGTATAAGGGAGAAGAATGCATTTTAGCCAAGATATGGCTAAATTAATGAATGCTTCTTTGTGAACCATTTACAGGCTGTGCGAAAGTATTAATTTGGGGAAAACTTTCATTTACTGTTAGTTCATTTTTTCAGCAAATCATTTTTCATAAGAATGTCAAACTGAAGGCTTTAAAGAATAGTCAACACCTGTATCTCATTTGTACATGAAAAAGACTAAGTGAAAATGTTTATTGCAATATAGTGTGATTTTACCAAAAAATAACTCATATAGACTTTTAAAGGTAGTTGATATTTTTATTATAAAATAATAAGTATTCATTAAAGACAATTTGAGAAATATCTTCTTAAAAACATGAGTAATACTTTGCCAATATTCCTATTGTTACAACCAAATTTAAATGTATAAGATTTTATAATTTCATTTACAAACTTTTGTATAACCTTCAGTTTTTCTATGTACTGCATGCACTTTCCTCATATAATCCTAGTGGAAGAGATGGCTACTTTCCACTTCCTAACACAGATGAGTTGCCCAGAAGTGATAAACTCCAGAAATGCAGAAACATAGGAGTCAAGGAACTGTGTTTAGGCTATGATATATGATCAAAGAGAACTTGTTACCTTCAAATCTGGTGCAGATTAGCTTCTACAATGGTTCTTCTATATTCTTTTTTTTCCTTCTTTTTATTTAATGTTTTTTAATTTTAATTAATTTATTTTTAACACTCCATATTTTATTCCCCCACCCCCACATCCACCTTCCAACTATTCCACATCCCATACCTCCTCCCCACCCACCTGTCTCCAAGTAGATGTTCCCACCCACAACACCACCTGACTTCTAAACCCCTTGGGGCTTCCAGTCTCTTGAGGGTTAGGTGCATCATCTCTGACTGAATACAGACCCAGTAGTCCTCTACTGTCTGTGTGTTTCGGGCCTCGTATCATCTGGTGTATGCTGCCTGTTTGGTGGTCCAGTGTTTGAGAGATCTCAGGAGTCAAGATTAATTGAGACTGCTGGTCCTCCTACAGGATCGCCCTTCACCTCAGCTTCTTTCAGCCTTCCCTAATTCACCAACAGGGGTCAGCTGCTTCTGTCCATTGGTTGGGTGAAAATATCTGCATCTGACTCTTTCATCTGCTTGTTGAGTCTTCAGTACTGCCATCTTGCTAGGTCCCTTATTGTGAGTGCCCCATAGCCTCAGTAATAGTGTCAGGCCTTGGAATGTGTCCTTGAAGTAGACCACACTTTGGGCCTGTCACTGAACCTTCCTTTCCTCAGGCTCCTCTCCATTTCCATTCTTGTAATTCTTTCAGACAGGAACAATTATGGGTCAGAGTTGTGACTGTCTGGTGTCCTGTCTTTCTGCTGAAAGTATGCTCTATAAGTTCCCACTCCCTACTGTCTGGCATTTCATCCAAGGTCCCTTTGAGTTCTGAGAGTCTCTCGCCTTCCAGGTCTCTGGTGCATTTTGGAGGGCCTCTCCAAACTCCTATTTCCCGAGGTTGCCTGTTTCCATTCTTTCTGCTGGCCCACAGTGCTTCAGTCCTTTTCCCATACCCAATACCAGATCAGGTTCCCCTCTCTGCCCCATCACTCTCTCCATCCACTTCCCCTCCTAGGTCCCTCCCTCGATCCCCACTTGTGATTGCTTTCTTCTCTCTCCCAAGTGGGACTGAGGCATCCTCATTTGGGCACTTCAGCTTGTTGACTTTTTTGAGTTCTGTGGACTGTATTTTGGTTATTCTGTAGGGGTTTTTTGGCTAATATCCACTTATTAGGAGTACATGCACATAATCAATAAGAAAAACCAACCATCTACAAATTGGAGAAAAAAAAACTTCACTAAACCCACATCTGATAGAGGGCTAATATCCAAAAACTATAAAGAACTCAAGAAATTAATCATCAAAAAAATAAACAACACAATCCAAAAATAGGGTGTAGAATTAAACCAAGAATTCACAACTGAGGAATGGCAAATTGTTGAGAATCACCAAAAGAAATGTTCAAAGTCCTTAGTGATTAGAGAAATACAAATCAAAACAATCCTGAGATTCCACCTTACACCAATCAGAATGGCTAAGATCAAAACCTCCAGGGACAAGACCTGTTGGAGAAGATGTGGAGAAAGAGGAACATTCCTCCATTGCTAGTAGGACAGCAAACTAGTACAACTACTCTGGAAATCAATCTGGAGGTTCCTCAGAAATTTGGCAATAGATCTACCTGAAGATCTGGCTATGCCACTCTTGGGAATATACACAAAAGATCCCCCATCATGACACCACAGGGGCACATGTTCTACTATGTTCATAGCAGCCTTTTTTTGTGATAGCTAGAAGCTAGAAACAACCTAGATGTCCCAGTACAAAAGAATGGGTACAGAAAATGTGGTTCATTTACACAATGGAATACTACTCAGCTATTAAGAATGAGAACATTCTGAGTTTTGCATGCAAATGGATGGAAGTAGAAAATATCATCCTGAGTGAGGTAATTGAGACTCAAAAGGTCCTTCTAAATTCTTGTTCTTTCCTCTTTTCCTATTTTGTTATCAAGACCAGGCTGGCCACAAAGGCCACTCAATGAGAGTGCCTTTGGTCTGAGTATCTGGTTCCTGGCTAGATGGAGCCATCTCAAGCCCATCTACTGATAAAAGAAGAATCTAAGGCTCAGGTCTTTGTTACAGTGTTAACCACTAGACTGGTACATACAAAGATTCTTGGAGGTAAACATGACTGCAGAGCACGTAGAGGTGATGAAAGAACTTCATCAGTGTTTGATTTGCTGCAGTGCCCTTGTCAAATCAACGAAAAAGTCATTGATCATTAGACAGCTTTTATTTCATAAGAAAAACTAGAACCAGAGATACATGCAAATACTAGAGCCCTTTACAGGTTAAAACATTCTAATTAACTAAAAATAAAGTATAGTAACTTTGTGGTGTCTCCCTTCCTCTCCCTCGTGTAGCTGTGCTGTGACTGACTCATTCCCACCAGTAACTAAAAACATATGGAGTACAGTCCCAGTCAAAATGCAATAGCCTTGAATACTTGGTACATTTATAACAAAAATAACATTTATAGTACTGCTTAGAACTGTGTATATCAGTGGTCCCACAACAACCAGAGGAAGCTTCACTCCCAGGCACTCTAACACACCCAGGATCACAGGATCAGAGGTGAGGAGGATACAACATCTGTCCCAATACCAGGAATAACTGGGATCAGTGGGACCCAGTCACACAGGAACTCTGACAGTCCAGTGGCATAGATTCCTTCCAATCTGTCTAAGCTGGTGCTCTGAGCAGATCTTGGGTGCAAACTCCGCAGCGAGTCCCATAATACCCAGAGGAAGCTCCACTCCCAGGTGCTCTGATGGGCCCAGGGTTATAGGATCACAGAATCATAGGATCACAGAGACAGCTTTACTCTGAGGAGTTCTGTTACAACCAGGATTGCAGGAACGACAGGATTCAGTCAGATTTAGCCAGGTCTGGTAACACTAGAGATAACCAGATGGCAAATATAAGAACATAAACAAGATAAACCAAGGTCATTTGGCATCATCAGAACCCAATTCTCCCACCATAGCAAGTCCCGGATACATCATCATAGTGGAAAAGTAAAATTCAGATCTAAAAATCACTTCTCATGATGATGATAGAGGACTTTAAGAAGGACTTCCTCAAAGAAGTATAGTACAACACAGGTAAACAGCTAGAAGCCCTTAAAGAAGAAACACAAAAATCCCTTAAAGAACTACAGGAAAACACAACTAAACAGGTGAAGGAATTGAACAAAACAATCGAGGATCTAACAATGGAACTAGAAACAATAAAGAAATCACAAAGGGTGACAACCCTGGAGATTGAAAACCTAGGAAAGATATCAGAAGTCATAGATGTAAGCATCACCAGCAGAATACAAGAGATAGAAGAGAGAATCTCAGAGGCAGAACACAATGAGACTATACCTAAGGATAATAGGTATAGAAGAAAGTGAAGATTCACAATTTAAAGGGCCAATAAATATCTTCACTTTTTAAAATTATAGAAGAAAACTTCCCTAAATTAAAGAAAGAGATGACCATGAACATACAAGAAGCCTACAGAACTCCAAACAGACTGGACCAGAAAAGAAATTCCTGCTGTCACATAATAATAAAAACACCAAATGCACTAAACAAAGACAGAATTTTAAAAGCAGTAAGGGAAAAAGGTCAAGTAACATATAAAGGCAGGCCTATCAGAATTACACCAGACTTCTCACTGGAGACTATGAAAGCTAGAAGATCCTGGGCAGATGTCATACAGACCCTAAGAGAACACAAATGCCAGCCCAGGTTACTAAAGCCAGCAAAATTCTCAATTACCATGGATGGTGAAACCATGACAAAACCAAATGTACATAATATCCTTCCACAAGTCCAGACCTACAAAGGATAGTAGATGGAAAACATCAACATAAAGAGCAAAACTACACCCTAGAAGAAGCAAGAAAGTAATCTTTCAAAAAACCCACACAAACCTAATTCCACCTCTAACAATAAAAATAGCAGGAAGTAACAATTACTTTTTTAATAGCTTTTAATATAAAAATTAATATTACCAACATGTTCTAATTGATTGAAATTCAAAAATATGAGGAATTTGCTGGCTGTCATCCAGTGGTTTGTCTAATTTGGTAGTTGGAGAAATAGGTCCAACATTGTGCAACATATTCACTTTCTGCTTGTTTGTACATGACAGTGTCTTGCTGTGCACCACATAATGATCTTGAAATCATGCTTCTCCTATCTCAGCCTCTCTATTAGTAAGATTGATTATTTGATGTTTTTACACTATACTCTGATTTTCAGAACAGTTTACATATTTCAAAATTATTTATACAGCCAAAAGAAATGTAGACAATTAATTTGGGAGGTGGCTTATGAGAGAATAACAAAGAGTGAGACTGAATGCTTTGTTGATATTTATAACTATTGTATCAATTTTGAAGAAGAGGACTTTATAAGGTATCTTTCTCTGAGATGAATGTTTTTCAAAATCATCACAGCCAATGAACCAGATTCTTACCCTCACCTAATGTCTATGTCACCATCCAAGCAGAATCACTATTCATTGAAACAGTTGGTGAATGACTTCATGGATAGACCATCTTAATACACACACCATTTCTTAAATGAATGTAACCTGCTCCCTGTGGGCTGAGAATAGAAACAATCATTCAAGTCAAATAGCTTTGACCACAGCAGGAAATCTGTATCCAAATATCAAATAATTCATTCCTTGGTTCAGCAGAACTGTCAACTCTTAGCTTAGCTACTATGGAGGTAAAATCCTTTGTTGATGTGACAGTCACTGAAGTACAGCCTTATTACAATGAACTTCAATGTCTAAAAGTTGTTCTTGGTTTGGGCTTGTACCACTGTAAGAGCCAAGATTTTAAGCTCTACTAAAAATAAAACAAACAAACAAACAAAAAGACTTTATCTATTTATGTTCATTTAAAAAAAAACTAGTAGTGATGTATTATTTTAAAATATACAATTAATATGTTTGGAGTTATTTAAAATTTATTTTGAGAAAAACACATGTATTTTAAGTATTGTTGTAGACAAGCATCTACATAAGACTGTTCAATTGATTGTTGTTTTTTAATCAAACAACTTTTATAATACTCATTTTTATTATTACATTATTTTATAGATTTTAAAGAATATGACAAAATAAAAAAAGATATGGCAGGTATGGAAGGGGAATCTCTGGGAGGAGTTGGGGTACAAAAGGGAAACAAGAATGTGATGTAATTCTATTTATATTTTGTTTTTGTTTTTTTTTTTTTTTTTTTGGTTTTTTTTTTTTTTTTTTTGGTTTTTCGAGACAGGGTTTCTCTGTGTAGCCCTGGCTGTTCTGGAACTCACTCTATAGACCAGGCTGGCCTCGAACTCAGAAATCTGCTTGGCTCTGCCTCCCAAGTGCTGGGATTAAAGGCATGTGCCACGATCGCCCAGTCTTTTTTTTTTTTTTTTATATGTTTTTAAGGGCCGGGCGTGGTGGCACACACCTTTAATCCCAGCACTTGGGAGGCAGAGGCAGGCTGATTTCTGAGTTCGAGGCCAGCCTGGTCTACAGAGTAAGTCCAGGACAGCCAGGGCTATACAGAGAAACCCTGTCAAAAAACAAAAACAAAACAAAACAAAAACAAACAAACAAAAAAAAAACAAAAACAAAAAGAAAAAAAGAAAAAGAAAGAAAGAAACTCAGTCTTTAGCCGGGCGGTGGTGGCTCACGCCTTTAATCCCAGTACTTGGGAGGCAGAGACAGGTGGATTTCTGTGTTCAAGGCCAGCCTGGTCTACAGAGTGAGTTCCAGGACAGCCAGGGCTACACAGAGAAACCCTGTCTCGAACCCCCCCCCCCCCCAAAAAAGAAAATATGTTTTTAAGTGTTAACAAATTAAGATAAATTGAAATTATGTATCTTTTCTCATCATAATGCAATAAAACTTAACTCAATTTTTAAAAAAAGTTCATCAACTCAAAAAAATAAAAATAAAAAGGAACAATGTACTACAAAGTACTTCAAGGCCTGTTCATGTTGTCACAACACCTATACTTCTGGTTATGTTCCTACCCCTCCACAGGAATCTACATTTCACTCAAGGAGTAGCTCCATCACTTGCCTTAAACTTCTTAGAAGTGTAGAAAACAATAAGGCAAATTCTCTTACAAAGACAACTACAAAGCTTTTGTTTTGCTTTGCCTTGCTTTGTTTTGCTTTGCTTTGTCTTGGTTTTGTTTTACAGTTTAGTGACCACATTTTACATAGATATATTGAAAGGTCTGACTGGAAGGAACACTATGTATTCATCTCAGACCTTCCAGGCCACAGAGTTTCAGCCAGTAAACTGGATGCTGATCTATAGTTACAGCCAAATTCACCAACCCATACAGATCTGCCCTGTACATAAAGTTAAAAAAAAAAAAAGCATTTATCCAACCCATGCATGGTATCCTTAGACCACATTTCTGGGACTGAAGACTTTGGCACCAGAGAAACATTATGACTCTTATTTCATAAAGAAAAAAAAAAGAAATCATAAAGCCACAAGATGCTCTCTCATTCCTTCCAAAAGTGTATTTGGGAAGAAATAGAAATAGAAAAAAAGAAGAAACCAATAAAACAGAAACAAAAATACAAAATCGGTAAAATAGTTGGAATAAATCAACAAATTGATCACCCTTTAGCCCTTTAGTTACTTTATATTAACCAAAGTATAAAAGGAAAAAAATCTAAGTTAATTAAATTAGAGATAAAAGGAATACGTTAAAGTAAATATTAACTTAATTCAAAGAATCTTAAACGTATGTTTTAAATATCTGTATTCCACTAGCCTAGGAAACCTAAAAGGTATGAATAGATTTCTTTATATCTTACCACCTAAGTTAAATATAAATGGAATGAACTATTTAAACAGAGCTGTAATCTCTGACAAAATAGAATCAGCAATTAAAACTTTCCCAATCAAAAATCAAACAAACAAACAAAGCAAAAAAGCCTAGGGCCAGATGAATTCGGCTCAAAATTCTACTAGCACTTTAAAAAAGAACTAATGCCAATATTCCTCAAATTATACTCCACTAAAGCAGAAACTTCTGGAACATTTTCTAATTCTTTTTACAAAACCATTACACAGATAACAAAATCACTTGAAAAAAAGACAAGAACAAAATAAAATCAGAGACCAACATAGATTATGTTTATTGATTTATGTATTTTGAACCATCTCTGAATCTCTGGCATGAGACCAATTTGATCATGGTGAATAATTTTGGTATATTTTGCATTTTGTTTGGAAGTATTTCCTTGAGAATTTTTGTATCTATATTCATAAGGGAACGAGAGCAGCTTTTGTTACCCAAAAGGCCGATGTCCTAACTTGTATGTCAGCTGGGAGATGTGGCTGTAAAATGGCAACCCCCTAACCCCCAGAGAAAGCTGGCCAGGCCCTATCTGGGAAACTAGGGGTCCTCCCATTGACTGATCCTACCAATTAATATGCTGGTGTCTGTGCAAGAATTCTAGCGAACTGGTAAATAGAACATGGAACTGAATGAGTGTGGGCCCAGCAGAAGCTATCTCCGAAAGATAGACCAGGGAGGCACAGCTCACATCGTAGAAGTTCGTGTGTCCTGCGGTGGCAACAGTTCCACGTGTAAGAGGTTTTATTGGGAGAGACAAATGAGGTGGTGGCAGAAAAAGAAGAGGGGAGAGAAAGTGTGAGAGAGAGGGCCATTCATTCCCCCTTATATATATGGATAATGACAATGACATAACAATAAAGGTGGGAGGTGAGCCAAGTGGATTCTGGGAATATGGTGGCTGTTGTCTTGGCAACAGGTCTGTGGGTCACACTGTTGCCTATGTGATGTCATAGGTTTGGGAGGTCCTAATGCCAACACCTTCAACAACTGACAAACGCTTCCAGGAAAGTAGTGAAATACAAAATTAACACAGAGAACTGAGTAGCCTCTTTTCATTAATTTATTTATTTATTCACTTTATATCTGAATTCTAGCCCCTCTCCCTACTCTCCTCCAAGTCCTACCCTCACAACTACCTATGAGCCCCTCCCCTTCTCCTTAGAAAAGGGGAAACCTCCCATGGGTACTGACTTGCCCTTGCACATCAAGTCCCAGCAGGACTAAACACATCCTTTCTCACTGAGGTCAACACAGCCCAGCTAGGGAAGAGATCCAATGACAGGCAACAAAGTCAAAGACAGCCCCTTCTCCAATCGTTAGGGAACCCACATGAAAACCAAGCTGCCCATCTGCAAATATGTAGGGTGCCTAGGTCCAGTCCATGCATTCTCTTTGGTGGTTCAGTCTCTGTGAACCCCCATGGGCACAGGTTAGTTAACTCTTTGTAGCTCTTCTTCTGATGCCCTTGATCCCTCTGGTTCCTGTAATCATTTCCCCAACTCTTCCACAAGACTATCTGAGTTCTGCCTAATATTTGGCTGTGAGTCTCTGCATCTGTTTCCATCAGCTGCTGGATGAAGGCTCTCAGATGACACTTAGGCTAGGTTCCTGTATGCAAACATAGCTGAGTATCACTAGTGTCAGGGCTTGGCTTTCTCCCATGAAATGTGTCTCAAGTTGGGCCAATCATTAGTCTCTATCTCACCTTTATCCCTGCACATCCTCTAGGCGGGACAAATTTTGGGTTAAAGGTTTTGTAGGGGGGTTGATGTTCCCCTCCATCCACAGGAAGTCACGTCTGGATACAATAAATGGCCTCTTCAGTCTCACATCCTCAGTTGCAAGGAGTCTCAGCTGGAGTCACCCCCATAGACTCCTGGGTCTCCTCATCACTTGTCCCAGAGATGCTCCCTCACTAATTTCTATTCTCTTCCCCAACCCTCTTCTAATCCCCACTCAACTCTCCCCACACCTGGTCCCTAAGCCTGTTTCCCTCTCCATGCACTGCTCTAGAGAAATAGAATATATAAATGAATAGATATTGTTAATACAGAAATAGATGATATAGATATATAAAGGGAATTTATTAGAAGGGCTTACAGGCTGTGTTCGAGCTAGTCTAAAATGGCTGTCTACCAATGGAACGGCCAAGAATCCAGAAGTTGTTCAGTCAATGAGGCTGAATGACTGAGTTGGTCTTCAGTATATGACAGAATCCCAAAGAAGTAGGCTCTAACGACAGTGAAGAAATGGACTTGCAAATGAAAGGAAGAAAAAGTAAGCAAAAAGAGAGCTTCCTTCTTCCATGCCCTTTATATAGACTGCCAGCAGAAGGTGTAGCCAGAACAAAGGTTGACCTACCCACCTCAAAAGATCTGGTTTACATATGTATTGGGATCTGATGCCTTCTTCTGGTGTGTCTGAAGACTGCTGTAGTATACACACATACACAAATAAAAAATTTTTTTCAATATAGCTTAAAGGCCTATCTTCCTACCTCAGAATACTAGATAAAAAGTTGGTCTTCCTACTTTGAATTATTTAATTAAGATGAAAATCCATTAACAGGTATACCCAGCCACATGGGTTTCAGTTAATTCTAGGTATAGTCAAGTTGACAATGAAAAATACTCATCACATGTACTGAGAAACAAATTAGAGGCATAGTAACTTTCATGGTAGCCTCAAAAAATTATCATGGGAAAACTCTAATAAAGCAAGTAAAAGATATATAATACAAGAGACATTATGACATTGAATAAAGAAATTGAAGAAGATACCAGAAGAAGGAACAATTCTTCATTCTCATTGATCTGGACCAGCAGGTCATTCTACAGTGAAAGATCCTGAGAGGAAGGACCAAAGGATCAAAAAATAAACAAAGAAGATAGAAAGGTTGGTGTCGGGGGTTGCACAAGTTCTGTCTTATGCCAAGCAAATTTTTTACGAAGCACAGCATTTTATGTACAGTGTGTAGTGAGTAATGGAACAGACTCAGCAGAAAGCTGTCATACAGTGGAGCGAAGTCAGCAGGAAGCTAATCGAGCAATATTATACAAAGGGGATATTGGTTATTAGAAGTGTATCACAGACTGAGCATACAATAGCCTTGGGATTGATAGTAATAGCCCCTTAGGGTGAGAATAGAGGTAAAGTCAAGGCACTAGACAAGGCCAAGTGTGATTCTGGCTTAAAACAAGAAACTATTCGTCATATATCAGGAACTCAGTGAATGCCTTGGATCAGTTTGGCAGGATGTCCATTTTCACTATATTAATCCTACAGGTTCAACAGTTTGTAAGCTTAATTAATCTGTAGTATTAATATGGTGAAAATGGCCATCCTACCAAAAATGAATCTACAAATTCAATGCAATCACTATCAAAATTCTGACATAATTCTTCACAGAAATGGAAAAGACAATTTTCAGTTTCATATGGAAATACATACAACAAAATATGTAAAAAAAAAAATCCTGAACAATATAAGAACTGTCGGAGGTATTACCATCCCCAACCTCAAATTGTCCTACAGAGCTATAGTGATAAGAATAGCAGGTATCACCATAAAAAACAGACATGCTGATCAATGGAATCTAATTGAAGATCCAGGCATTTGTGTACAGGCACACACTTGGTTGAGAAAAAAGCATCTTCAACAACTGGTGCTGATCAAACTAAATGGATGCTGCATTTAAAATAATTAAAATAGAAACGTACCTATCACTCCACACAAAACTCATCTCTACATGGATGAAGGACCTCAACGTAAAACTAGATATCTTAAAGAGAGAGTAGGGAATAGGCTTGAACTCATTGTCACAGGAAAAGACTTTCTGAACAGGACACTGAGAGTACAGGCATTAAAACCAACAGTTAATAAATGGAATCTCATGAAGTTTATCTGTATGTATAAAAATAGCATTCAAAAATTTGTGTTAAAATACGTCCTAAATGTTATCTTTATGAAGACTGTGTGCTAGGTACACTAATGCATTCATTATTATTTTCTGTATTTTCTATACGCAAAATATTTTGTAATTTTAATAATGACTAGACAATTGGAACTTTGCCTATAACATACTCTTCTAAGAAGAAAACCTTGAAAATGAGGATGCTCAATTCTAGAGAAAATTAAGCAAGTGGATCTCAATCTCATCATGGAAATCTGATCATGTCTTTTCCCTGAGGCACATGTCAAATGTTTGCTATATGTCCTATGGATAAAATTCCAAGTTATAGATTTAACAGTAAGGTCCTTTACACATTTGTCACCCTCCTTTCTTTCTCGGTTTCTTTTTTTTTTTTTTTTTCTGTAGGCACACCAAGTTTCATTTAGTCACCTGCATTTGTCCTTATTCTTAATGGTTCCATGTTTGATAAATGTAGTTGTCTTTTTTGAGCCTGGCCTTCTTGCATTACCTCTGTGCCATAGCTTGAATCTTAAATATCCCCCAAGTTCCCAAGTATTGAAGGCTCTACTTGGAGGTGATAGAAACTTTAGGGGGAATGGAAAGAAGTGGAGCCATTGGGTATATTGAGACCCTGGCCTGCCGTCTTTCTCTGCCTCCTAAGCACCATTAGGTGAGCTGCCTTCTTCCCCTGTTCAACCATGCAGTCTCACCTCGTCACAGGCTGAAAAGCAAAGGGTCAAGTGACCATGGACTAAAATCTCCAAAACTGTGAACCAAGAGAAACCTTTGTTTTTTATACGTTGAAGTTGTTTTATTATAAGATATTTAAAATGTTACTATAAGATACACAAAAATCCTTTAACTCATAATGCCATGTTCAAGCAAATCAGTAAAATCTATCATAATCCTAACCAGTTGAGCTCATCATTTCCTCGTTCTCATCAATACTGAAGTGTCACAATAACGTATTACATACACTATAGTTAGTGACTCACATAACTACCTCACCTACCAGGCTGCATCAAGCACAAAAGTTACCTACTAGGTTTTGGTTCCCCTGGATCTAACAGAGGCCTGGTATATTATAGACTATTTGTTTGCAAAAGAATTGATGAATGAAGGTACATTTATATGAATATCCAGTTTTATATGTAGTAACTTAACTTATGTGTAAAATTTTATTAAATGTATAAAATGCATTCTGGTTACTCTCATTCCCTACCTCCTTTATTCTATTATCTCCCTCATACCCCTGAAGCCATCTCCTACAGGTTTCTTTCTCACATTCATATTTTCTTGTTTGGTCTTGTGACGCACTGAGTTTGACCAGGGCTGTTTGTATAAAGCTCCTCCTGCAGCATCTTATCTTTCCTCCAAGGTTTGGATGAGATCCAGTGACAGATTTTCGGCAAACATGTATAGACTCACACACACACATTAACTATATATATTTATATATAATATATATAATTACATATATTAACATTTTTATATATAAAACATTAACTATTAACTATGTGTATACATGTACATATTTATATTAATTTATATGTATATATTTTTATATTTATTATTATACATTATAGATTTATTATATACAATACTTATATTTATTATAGATTTATATAATATAAAATTTCTGTTTTATACTACATTTTTATACTTTTATATGTTTCTATATTTTATCTATTTTTATATTATGTATACTATTATATATCTATATATAACTTATATTATAGATTTATGTATTTATGATATTATATAATATTGATATGATATAGATATAGGCATAGGCATAGACATAGATATAGACTTGCTGTTAGATACATGCTTGCTGGATTGTTCTGCTTCAGTAACACGTGGGTATTATCTCAGTAACTAATTTCTGAGTAAGCTGATAAATGACATAAATCACAAGGGGTCTCCTAGGTTCTGGAATTTTGGGGACTTGCTTCGTAGTATTGTTTCGGCAAGAGTTAACTATCTTTGACTGACTAAGAAGTTTTCTAGATAAATTGACTGTTTTTTCATAACACTGAGCTCTAGGACAGGAAATGTCCTATTTTTATTTCCCTTATGTTCCTGAACTAGTTTCAAGAAATCATTGTACATTTAATGAAGAACTATTAATTGTGTGGTAAGAATTGTGTTTTTCCTCTCAACTATATCAAGTAATGAACTTAATTAAGCATGATGCAAAGGCCTGTTTCTTAGGAGCACATTACAAACTACGTTGTGTTTAATGAGTTACAAATCTGTTCCATGAAGTCACACTATTACGGAATCACCAGCACCAAATTAAATTTCAAATGGGTTTGAAACTTAATCATTCAGAGTAAGTTTCATGAGGCTTAATGTCTCCTGAGCTGGTTAATTATGAGCCTCTAGTCCACTTATAATCACTATGAATTTTAACTTGGCAGTAACACTGGCACTGATTTTGTTTTTAATTTATTACCACAACATTGTGGCAGAAGTTTTCATACATATTCATATTTCCTGAACATTCATCCTGGTAGTTTGTATTCCGTGTGTTCTCTGCAGGGATATTGTTGGCTAGACTCCATATTCATGATTTCATTGGACATACACAACACTATGTAGAGGGTTCACCATCGTCTGTATTTTATAGGTAGAAAATTAAAGCAAGGCTAGAGAGGTTAGGCAAAAGTTGAAGAACCACAATTTGAGCTTATGACTTGTAACTAGAACACATGTTTACCAAAGGCGTTTCTAGATGGGGCTCTGTCTTGCCTCATCACTGTATTTACAATACTGTAGTCAACAAGCACTAAGTATCGAAGACATGACAATATGGAAATTCTGAGAACAAACACATATAGAGATATATAGATAATAGATGATAGATAGACAGATATAATAGATATAGCTTAGATTGATGATAGATAAATAGATGATAGATAGATAGATAGATAGATAGAGAGATAGAGAGATAGAGAGATAGAGAGATAGATAGAGAAAGATGGTATAGATATCATATATATGTATACATATGATAAATATGTGTCCAATTTATAACTAATAACACCAAGCTTAAAAAAAAAAAAAAAAAAAAAACCAGAGCTAAGTGCAAACAGGAAGAGAAGGTCTGAGCCATAGCAGGGCTTTGGTTCCTACCGTCAATTCTGTCTTCACATCATCTTCTCTTACTCCCCTCCAGAAGAAGAAACCACAAAACAAGACCAGGAAACACTGTCAGCACAACTATGATGAGGTGAGGCTTTAATAACAGTATACGTTTTGGTCCAACTCAAATACTTCCTTTTGGTGAAAGAATCTAACTAACTTGTATTTTGGTCCTCCACTGTTAAACATGAATTATTGAAGTTTACCATTTGGTTATTTCAAGAAATATAAGACATAACATAGTGCCCTCATATTACAGTTAAACTTCAGAACACATCACCCACCGTCTCATCCACTCTGCCTGCTTCGAGGACAGGGCCTCCTGATGTGACAAGCTCATGCCACCACTGCCACATTCTGCAGTCACCCTTTTCCAAGAATCTTTTAATTAAAAAAAAAAGTAACTCCCTGTTCACTTTTAAAAATCAAAAGTTTTTTTGTGAACTTCACCTGTCTAAAAAGAAAAATTGTGGCAATGTGGATGGTATCCACAGATAGTAATAACAGGAGGTAACTAGATGTAAATACTCTTTTTCATTCTAGGGATTTTGCATTTACTTCATACATGCATAACAACAATATTTGCTTTGCATTTGACATTGGAACATATATGTGATAACAGTAATTATAAATCAAAGATGAGTAATGCTGCTTCCAAGAAAGCAAAAGCTGTACTTTTCCTTCTTCATCCCACTAACTGAGCTAAAAATGCCAGCACACTACCCAGAAAGGGCAGAAGCCTGGAGGAAAGCAGACAGGAAGGAGGCTTTGAGACTGGAGGAATGATGGAGATCACGTTGTGTTTCTCTACCTCACATGTCCAGGCTAAATACCAGAGAAGTCAATAACCCAGAAATGTCAATGGTTTAAAAAAAAAAAATGTGTCCACGAAACATCTGCTCTCTCAAAATGGGAAAGGAATAGTCCAAAAAATAAATAAATAAAGGAAACATTTGAAGAAAAAATATGTTACTAATCATTTTACTCCATGAAAACACCACAGACTATAAAGAACATGTCCAGCTGCCCTGCCCGCACAGCAAAGGCCAAGAGGAAACAGAGCCATGCCAGGCTCTGAGGAAACACTCGTTCCACTCTTTTCTTGGGGCGACACTAAAGACAAATATAGTTGAGAACTGTAACTTCTGCTCTAAGTGCCTCTCAAGCCACTGTCAGTAAAACCATACTTGCAGCACACAATCAGGAAACATAGTCTTCCTGCGAGAGGATCCAGAGTTCCACTGAGAGTCAGGACCTCCACCATGCTCAGCAGGAAGTGCTACAGGTCTGTGGCATCAGTGCTGGTGAAATGTTGGGCATAATAAGTAGCTGCATCATAAGGATATCAAAAAGGGTCCAGCTGGAGAGCATAGCTCCAGCACAACCCCACAGTAACGGAGACCATTCTCCCTAGATACTAACAGAGGAAGGGGTAGAGAACCTGGACCGACTCCCACATCACAAAAACAGAACGTGCCCCCAATAATGAGAGCAAGGCCTCACTGAACTTCCTCCAACTCAGGGTGACACCCAACTTCAGATTTCAAGTGAAAAGCCCTCATATTAGGAATTATCAGTCTCTTAAGCTGAAAAAAAGAGAGAGAGAGAGAGAGAAGACAATCAAAAGAAGCCAAGAATAGAATACAGTAAGAGATGAGAACTGAAAACAATAGTTTTAAAGTTCTTTCTTAAGCATATATTAAATATATATTAATTTAATGTAATCATGGGTTTCACTGTTCATTTCCTTATTTTGATCATGTTCCTCATCCCTCTCCCACTGGTCTTTCCAATTACTCTGCTTTTGCTTGGGTGCCTTTGTGGTTTTCTGGTTTGTTTGTTTGTTTGTGGGTGCCCTGGGAGTTTTAAGAAGGTCATATACAGGAGGTTGGTTGGAGAGTTATTTACATGTAAGGAAATGCTTCTCCCTCTCCCAGCAACCATTACCTGGAAAAAGATCCTCCAGGAAGGAGGCTTTCCACATAGCTACCATGAACTCCTTACAAATGCTCATCCTGAGTGCCCCACCTCCACGGCAGGATCTTTACAAGCCTGATCTTGTGCGGGTAATCACAGCTTCTGTGAGCTCGAGCCCATTGGTATCTCCAGAACGTGGTATGCCGCTACATACTACTCTGTCCTCAGCTCATATGTTCTTCCTGACCCTTCATCCAACATGTTTTGTGAGCTGTGGGTGGGGAGGGAATCATGGAAATGTCTCCTTTAAGGCTCAGCATTCAGCTGTCATTTAGTCTCAGTCTTTTCACCAGCTATGAATATGTGGATACTTCTGCCTACTGCAAAATCAGGCTTCTCTGACCAAAGCTGAAAGCAGCACTGATCTATGGGCATAAACATCATTATTTAGACGGCAATTTGACAGGCACATCATGTCTACTTAGCAAAACAGTAACTGCAAGGATTTATTTTGAGCAGAGCAATAGCAATGATCACCTCTGAAATCATGCTCTTTGTAAACACCTATTCCCACACTGAGAAACCAAGGCTCTTTCTTTATGGAAGTGGGGGATAATAATATAATTTGCAAATATAAATACATATTCATTTACCTATATGCATGATAAATGCAAATATACATGGTAAACCAGGTGTGGCTGATTATGCTTGTAAACTCACACTCAGGAGTCTGCAGCCACAGTACAAGGTCACTCATGCTATGCAGTGATTTCCAGGCTAGCCTGGGCTACAGAATGAAACAGAATAGTAGAACATCATTCTTTTGAATTATACAATTAAGTATCAAAGGCAGGTAGTGATTTCAGAGAATACTGCAATAAATGGTACACTATACAATACCACTTCCTATTGTTATATAGCAAGTTCTGAAGTAAAGTGTTTCATGCTGGAGAAAGGAGATAGTATCTTAGACCTTAGAAGGAAATGAGACACACGAAGTCCAAGGTAAAGATTTATAAGGAGGGGCACAAGCTCTACAGCCAGTCCCACAACACCCAGAGGAAGCTCCACTCCCAGGTGCTCTGAAACTCTCAGGTTCAGAGGTGAGGGGGACCCAACATCTGTCCCAATACCAGGAGTAACTGGGACCTGCCGGACCAGGCACACAGGAACTCCACCAGCAGAGTGGCTCAGGTTCCTTCCAGTCTCTCTGGGCTGGTGTCCTGAGCAGATCTTGGACACAAGCTCTGCAGCCAGTCCCACAACACCCAGAGGAAGCTGTTGCACTCCCAGGTGCTCTAACAAGCCCAAGGTCACAAGATCCCAAAATCACAGGACCACAGAGACTGCCTGAGTCTGAGGGGTTCTGATAAAACTAGGATCACAGGAAGGACTGACTCCAGTCAGAATTAGCAAGGGCAGGTAGCCCTAGAAATAACCAGATGGCAGGGGGCAAGGGTAAGAAAATAAACTACAGAAATCAAGGTCACTTGGCATCATCAGAACCCAATTCTCCCACCATAGCCAGTCCTATACACACCATCACACCAGAAATGCAAGATTCAGATATAAAATCACTTATCATGACGATGATACAGGACCTTAAGAAAGACATAAATAGAACCCTCAAAGAAATACAGGAGAATACAGGTAAAGAGCTAGAAGCTCTTAAAGAGGAAACACAAAAATCCCTTAAAGAACTACAGGAAAACACAATCAAACAGGTGAAAGAAATGAGCAAAACCATCCAGAATCTAAAAATGGAAATAGAAACAATGAAGAAATCAGAAAGAGAGAAAACCCTGGAGATACAAAACCTAGGAAAGAAATCAGGAGTCATAGATGCAAGCATCACCAACAGAATACAAGAGATAGAAGAGAGAATCTCAGGGGCAGAAGACACCATAGAAAACATTGACACAACAGTCAAAGAAAATGCAAAAAGCAAAAAGCTCCTAACCCAAAACATCCAGGAAATCCAGGACTTAATGAGAAGACCAAACCTAAGGATAATAGGTATAGAAGAGAGTGAAGACTCCCAATGTAATGGGTCAGTAAATATCTTCAACAAAATTGTAGAGGAAAACTTCCCTAACCTAAAGAAAGAAATGTCCATGAATGTACAAGAAGCCTACAGAACTCCAAATAGACTGGGCCAGAAAAGAAATTCCTCCAGTCACATAATAATAAAAACATCAAATGCACTAAACAAAGAAAGATTTTTAAAAGCAGTAAGGGAAAAAAGACAAGTAACATATAAAGGCAGGCCTATCAGAATTATGGCAGACTTCTCACCAGAGACTATGAAAGCTAGAAGATCCTGGGCAGATGTCATACAAACACTACAAGAACACAAATGCCAGCCCAGGCTACTATACCCAGCAAAACTCTCAACTACCATAGATGGAGAAAACAAGATATTCCATGAAAAAAAACAAAATTTATACAATATCTTTCCACAAATCCAGCCCTCCAAAGGATAATAGATGGAAAACATCAACATAAGGAGCAAAACTATACCCTAGAAGAAGCAAGAAAGTAATCTTTCAACAAATCCACACAAATCTAATTCCATCTCATACAACAAAAACAACAGGAAGTAACAATTACCTTTTCTTAATATCTTAATATGAAAATTAATATTACCAACATATCCTAAGTGATTGAAATCCAAAAATATGCAGAATTAGAAATTTGTTGATTGTCATCCAATGGTCTAATTTGGTAATTGGAAAAATAGATCCAATATTATACAATCTATATATACTTTCAGCTTGTTTGTGACAGTGTTTTGCTGTGTACAACGTAAGGGTCTTGAAATCTTGCTTCTATCTCAGCCTCTCTATTAGTATTGTTTATTTCATGTGTTTACACTATACTATGGTTTTCAGAACAGCTTATATATTTCAAAAGTATTTATATACCGAAGGGAGACATAGACAATTAACTTGGGAGGTGGTTTGCATGAAAGAGAACAACAAAGAGTGAGACTGAATGCTTTGCTTGACATTTCCAGCTCTTGTATCAAATTTGAAGAAGAGGACTTTATAAGTTACTCTTTCTGTGAGATGAATGCTTTTCAAAATCATCACAGCCAATGAACCAGATTCTTATCCTCACCTAATGTCCGTGCCACCCTCCAAGTAGAACCATTGTTCATTGAAACAGTTGGTGAATGACTTTATGGATAGAGCATCTTAATACACACACCATTTCTTAAATGAATGTAACCTGTTCTCTGTGGGCTGAGAATAAAGTCACACACTCAAGTCAAATAGCTTTTAGACTATAGCAGGAAGTCTGTATCTAAAAATCATGCCTACAATTCATTCCTTGGCGCAACAGAACTGTCAACTCTCAGCTTAGCTACGATAGAGGTAAAATCCTTCGGTGATTTGAGGGTCATTGAAGTACAACCTTATTACAATGAAAT
>JADRCD010205172.1:6954-20899 GCA_019843815.1 Montemys delectorum | reverse complement strand
AAATCATCACAGCCAATGAACCAGATTCTTATCCTCACCTAATGTCCGTGCCACCCTCCAAGTAGAACCATTGTTCATTGAAACAGTTGGTGAATGACTTTATGGATAGAGCATCTTAATACACACACCATTTCTTAAATGAATGTAACCTGTTCTCTGTGGGCTGAGAATAAAGTCACACACTCAAGTCAAATAGCTTTTAGACTATAGCAGGAAGTCTGTATCTAAAAATCATGCCTACAATTCATTCCTTGGCGCAACAGAACTGTCAACTCTCAGCTTAGCTACGATAGAGGTAAAATCCTTCGGTGATTTGAGGGTCATTGAAGTACAACCTTATTACAATGAAATCCAATGTCTAAAAATTGTTCTTATTTTGGGCTTGTACCACAGAATGAGCCAAGATTTTAATCTCTACTAAATACAAAACAAACAAAAAGACTTTACATATTTATTTCATTTATTTCATTTGCTACATTTCATTTAAGAAAATACTAGTAGTGATGTACTATTTTGAAACATACAGTTAATATGTTTGGAGTTATTTGAAATTTATAGTGAGAAAAGCATATGTATTTGCAGTATTACTGTAGACAAGCATCTACATAACACTGTTAAATTGATTGTTTTATATCAAACAACTTTTATAATACTCTTTTTATTATAACATTTTATAAATTTTAAGGAATATGACAAAAAAGATATTGTAGGTATTGAAGAGGGGGTCTCTGGGAGGAGTTGGGGTACAAAAGGGAAACAAGATGTGATTTAATTCTATTTACTTAAAACATGTTTTTAAATGTTAACAAATTCAGACAAATTGAAATCATGTAACTTTTTTCATCATAATGTAATAAAAGTTAAAACAAAAAAGAGGAAAACAAAACAAAAAGACTTATAAGGAAATAAGGGTGTGGAGGTGCATGTAATATAATCCAGCACTCAGATGGAAACAGGTGGGTCAGAAGTTCAAAGTCATCTTGGTCCAAAGTTACCCTCCGCTACATATAAAATCCATGGCCAGACTGTTACTACATGAAACCTTGTCTCAAAAAAATCATAGTAAGATAATATAAAAATAAACAATTGCCAGATAGAGAAGCTCTTTAGTGGAGTTCCCTGCATGGTGTACAGGGAGCTCCAAATATGGGGTTTTTGAGTCTTTATCAAGTAGTGAAGGGCTCTGTGGTAGTACAGACACTTTGAGTCAGCTATGCTCTTGGAAGGAACTAAAGTATACCCACTGGTTCACTAAGCTGGACTTGAGCAGAATTATTCTTTTGGCCTATTGTCAGTGCCTTGCAATGCCTGGGGTGAATACACATTTCTGGTAGCTCCTTTTCTTGTCATTGTGAGCTTGATGCAATTTAAAAGAGGAAGAATTTTCTTTGTGTCAAAAAAAAAAAAAGACTACTATTTGAGATACATATAGTGTCTAATTGTTTTCAAGCTGGCAAAGGGATCTTGTGGAAAGGGCAGTAGTTAGTGTGCCTCAGAAGAGGGTTGATTAAGAGATCATACTGAAATTTAACAGCTGGCAAAGATCCAGAACATAAGGACTTTTAAAAAACAAGCCTTAAGAAGTGGCTGAGCTTTGCGTTCCCAAATCCCCCTCTGCTTTGCTTTGGAGAGTTTTTCTTTTCTGTGTGCCTTACTGTATATATGTCCTTACCCCTAATGAAAAGCCTTTATTTAATGGAAACAAAATTATCAGGACCAATTTTTGCTGCTTAAATATTCTTGCATGTGTGATCTTCAACCTAATGGGTATGAGCCTTATTCTATGAGCTAATATTACAAGAAATTCTACACAAGCTTGTTTTCCAATTAAAGTACACAGCCATTTTTCAAAAAACCTGCTGTATGAAAATTCCAGTCCATCCTCCCCTGGGCCCATGTCAAGAGTCCTAGGAGAAAGGCCTCAGCCCATGACAGGGACCTTTGAGCTCATTTAACCATGTGAGTGCCCACTGTTCTATTCTGTGTCTCCTTGGGTTAACACTGCCTCTGCTGCAGTGTATCTGGTGATTGCCACCGCTAACTTGCCTCACCAATTCTCCTTAGGCACCTGCCTGGGTGGGACACACAGAGCATATAGCGCACAGACTCTTATTTTGCCTCTCATGAGACAAAAAGAATCACCCAAATCCAGAAAAACCAACTCCCTTCATGTTTCTCCCCATGCAAGGCATTTCCTCTACACTTCAGCTTCCTCTGGAATCCCTCTATATTCACATCAAGAGCCGAAGACTTGGAAAGACTCTACTTCAGATTCCCCACATAGTTCCCTCAGTAATGGAACCAATTTGATAAATAAATAAATAAATAAATAAGTGGAGAAAAAATAATATGCAATGTAGTATATAATAAACCTTTGCCTTCCTATTAAGAAAATTACTTCTAATACAGATCTTAAAGGAATTTTAATCCAACAACATGGATGCTATGGCATGGGGCCACATCCAAAGACCCAGGTCTTTGTGATCCAGTTGGAATGCAGACACACCACACACCTTTAATCCCTCTGGCTGAAATACTGACATGCTCTTAGTACACATCGTTAAGGTAAAACTAGTTTGTAGAAGAGAGCAGCCATATCTGAACATGATATTTAATTGAAGGACAGACAAAGTGATGAATCAGTGAAAGAGTCAACAGAATGAGTCAGAGATAGGATATGTCCAACTCTCATGAGAATAACACTAGGCAGGGTGTGGGGGAAGCTGTTTAAGAACAGCACAGGAAGAGAGAAAGTCAGTCATTTGGGAGTCAGTGCAGTGAGTGGAGTACAGTGGAGTAAGTTCATGTAGTCCAGTGCAGGTTAGCAGAGGCAGTTGAGGCCAGGGAATTAGAAGGAGCTAGAAGATTAGAACAAAACTGCCAGAGTTAGTTTAAGGCCAAGCAGAGCAATTCAATGAGAAGCTGTGAGGCGCCTGGTTGAAACAGTCAGCTTAGAGAGAAGTTAGAACCAGAACAGCTGAGTTGAACTAGCCAGCCAGAGTTCAGAAAACATTAGAAAGGGTGGATTTATTCAGCAGTAAGCCTCCAAGAGGGCAATTAGATCTGGCAAATAAAAGATACTTTTACAATTGTCTCTCCAAATAAAGGACCTTGAATCTTATGTTCAGTATTCACTTGACTTTATTTAAAAGACTAATATATTGTCCATCGAGGAGTCTTTCGCTGAATGTAGTAAAGAATGTTTCTTCTAGGCCAGGCACGTTAATACAGATGCTTAATGCTGGAATTTATGAGGCAGAGGCAGGCACGTATCTGTGAATCCATGACCAATATTGTATACATAGCAAGTCCATGCTAGCCAGAGTTACATAGTGAGACCCTGTCTTAAAAGAAAATTTTGGCGAGGCTCCCGGAGCCGCTGCCTTAGTGGGGCGGGTGTCGGGGGTGGGGGTGGGGGTGGGAGTGGGGAGGTGGGGGTGGGGGTGGAAGTGGGGAGGTGGGAGTGGGGGCTGGGGGAGGCAGATCGCGGCCGCTGGAGCTGGAGCGGCCGCTGGAGCGGGAGCGGGCAGCGTCCGCTGCCCCGAGAGCCGCTGCCGCGGGGACCGCGGGCCGGAGCAGCGTCGAGCCGTGCGCACGGCCGGCTCCCCGCCGGGGCTGCCCGGAGCGGCGGGTCGCGCAGCCTCCGCAGGCAGGGCCCCTGGCTCGGCCACCTCCTCGCCGCCGCCGCCGCTGGAAGATGTCGCAGGAGAAGCCCACGTTCTACCGGCAGGAGCCGAACAAGACCATCTGGGAGGTGCCCGAGCGATACCAGAGCCTTTCCCGGGTGGGCTCGGGCGCCTATGGCTCGGTGTGTGCTGCTTTTGATACAAAGACAGACCGGGCATCGTGTGGCAGTGAAGAAGCTGTCGAGACTGTTTCAGTCCGTCATTCACGCCAAAAGGACCTACCGAGAGCTCCTCTTGCTGAAGCACAGGAAACACGAGAATGTAATTGGTCTGTTGGACGTGTTTACACCCCGTGAGGTCCCTGGGGGAATTCAACCATGTGTACCTGGTGACCCATCTCACGGAGGCAGACCTGAACAACATCGTGAAGTGCCAGAAGCTTACCGATGACCACGTTCAGTTTCTTATCTACCAGATCCTCCCAGGGCTGAAGTATATACATTCGGCTGACTTAATTCATAGGGACCTAAAGCCCAGCAAATTCGCTGTGAACGAAGACTGTGAGCTCTAGATTCTGGATTTGGGGCTGCTTCGGCACACTGATGACGAAATGACAGGCTACGTGGCTACCAGGTGGTACCGAGCCCCTGAGACCATGCTGAATCGGATGCACTACAAGCAGACAGTGGATATCTGGTCCGTGGGCTGCATCTTGGCTGAGCTGTTGACCGGAAGAACGTGGTTTCCTGGTACAGACCATATTGATCAGTTGAAGCTCATTTTAAGACTCGTTGGAACCCCAGAGGCTGAGCTTCTGAAGAAAATCTCCTCCGAGTCTGCAAGAAACTACATCCAGTCTCTGACCCAGATGCCGAAGCTGAACTTCGGCAAATGTATTTATTGGTGTCAATCCCCCGGGGTGTAAGCAGCCTATGCAGCATTAGTTTGCCATCTCAGACTTTGGCGGATGGCTCCTCGTCTTCCTGCCCGCATCACCCACAGAATCACCTGGCAGACGGAAGTGGCAGTGTAGCTCGGAGTGTGCCTCGCTTTTCCTCAAAGACGGTTACAGGACAGTGTGCTGAGGTCCTAGGTCACTCGGGTGTCGTGGGCAGTAGTAGATACGGAACCATCGGATCGCCGGCTCCTGCCATGAAAAGGGAGTGAGCAGGTGGCAACTGTTGGCCCCTGCCTCTCCCATTCCTGCAGATGTTACTGTTGAGTCTCTGCACTTAAGTCTTCATGGGTCCTGTTCCCTTCTGAGGGATGCAGAAGCCGCGTGCCAGAGTTACTTAATCTCTGAAGGCTGATGCCTGTGGCTGTGATTTCAGAAGCTGGGAAAGGCAGGGGCTGTTTCCCTTTCAAGAACTCCGTCTATAGCCGAGGCCTGGCTATGGCTTTCACAATGATTCCTGTAGCAGAAATGCGAGCGAGCGTTCTTGAAGGAGGGATTCCAGCCTAAGCGACATCATTCAGGCGTAGGGTGTGCACGGTGCTGACATGACAGGTTGGGTTAGGTTGATGGCCTCCCTGTCAGGCTCACTGGGCTTTCCGTAACTTACTTGAGCTGCAGGATCCAGATAAGAGTCTACGAGGTCTCCATGATCTGTAATCTCTCCATAATGGTTCTGTCTCCGAATCCTCACCCATCAGATGTGCAGTGCCCAGTGTTTGAGTCTTCTCTGATTGAGCTGATACACATCCCCGTGTAAACGCTGGAAAGAACTGGCTTACAGGAGTGAGTCCAGGCTGCTGGGGACTGACAGGAGGATCTGGCCCATCTGGTGCTCCTCGCAACCTACTCACATCCACATGTACCTGGCAGCCCATGGCCAAGTGCTCCTCAGAAGGAACGTGCTGTTAGCGATCGCTGGCCTAGCTGTCCCCAGCGTGTTTATCTGGGCTGCACAGCAGTGATATAAATGTTAACAACCATGTTGTCAGTCACAGGCTTCAAATCACTGCTACTCTCAACACAACTGAGAATGTCACATGGCCTTTGATCTTGGAGTCCTTGAAGAGTCTTGCTCCTCATCTAAGTGCTTTGGTCCTGAGGACATGGACCTCTTTACCCTAGGGTGGCAGGCACACACTCGTTCATGTTCAGTATACAGTCAGCAGGTTAGTAGAAGAACATGAGAGGAATTTGTATCCAGACAGTCCATCAGTACTTCAGTGTTGAAGACAGGGTCATATGGCCTGGTAAATGCTGGGACTGCAGGTGTATGCCACCATGCACACTTTGCAAAGTTTCCTGTCTGTGTCCCAGCCCTCTTCCAGCACCCTAGACTGGAGAGCCGGCATGTGCACGTTTGTGTTTCCTCTGTACCTTCAAAGCTTGTATTTCTGTGGATAACTGGAGTTCAGGCTGCAAGGTACACAATCACTCAGAGGAGTCTATCATCTCTTCAGGAAGTTCTCCTCCACACCCACAGCCTTCCACATTGAAGAAACCGTCTGGAGCTGTAGAGATGGCTAAGCCCTGGCTGCTCTGCTGCTTGAGGGGCCCTTGAGTCCCGGCAACAACATGGTGGCTCACAACTGTCTTTAGTTCCACTTCCAGACGATCCGGTGCCTCTGCTGGCTTTTAGACATTCAGCCAACAGGCATGCACTGTAGTGGAGACATACTTAAACTTAAACATAAATTTAAAAGAACCTGTGGAGTTTTAAAAAAAATAAAATAAAATAAAATTTTAACAGGACTTTTGTTTGAAAGTGACTTATCAGTGGAACAGGTTCCTTCTGGTCTGAGCTGGTGCCCTGAGTAGACCATGGGCCCTGGAACTGCACCCAGTCCTACAACACACAGAGGAAGCTCAACTCCCAGGTACTCAAACATGCCCAGGATCATGAGATTTGAGGATCCCAGAATCACAAAATGACAGAGAGAGCTGGACTCTGAGAAGTTCACACACAATGAGGATCACAGGAGGGATAGGCACCAGTCAGAGACAGTGAGGACATGTAGTACCAGATAACCAGATGGCCACAGGCAAGGACAAGAATGTAAACAACAGAGACCAAGGTGACTTGGCATCATGAGAACCCAATTCTCCCACCACAGCAAGTCCTCGATACCCCATCACACCGGAAAAGCAAGACTCTGATTTAAAATCACATCTCATGAAGATAATAGAGGATTTTAAGGAGGACATACATAACTCCCTTAAAGAAATACAGGAGGACACAGGTAAACAGGTAGAAGCCCTTAAAGTGGAAACACAAAAATCTCTTAAAGAATTACAGGAAAGCACAACCAAACAGGTGAAGGAATTGAACAAAATTATACAGAATCTAAAAATGAAAATAGAAACAATAAAGAAATCACAAAGGGAGACAACCCTGGAGATTGAAAACCTAGGAAAGAGATCAGGAGTCATAGATATAAGCATCACAACAGAATACGAGAAATAGAAGAGAGAACCTAAAATGCAGAAGATACCATAGAAAACTGACACATCAGTAAAGGACAATGCAAAATGCAAAAAGCTCCTAATGCAAAACATCCAGGAAATCCAGGACACAATGAGAAGACCAAACCTAAGGATAATAGGAATAGAAGAGAGTGAAGATTCCCACATTAAGTGGCCACTAAATATCTTCAACAAAATTATAGAAGAAAATTTCACTGACCTAAAGAAAGGGATGCCCATGGACAAACAAGAAGCCTATAGAACTCCAAATAGACTGGACCAGAAAAGAAATTCCTCCTGTCACGTAATAGTGAAAACACCAAATGCACAAAACAAAGAAAAAATTTTAAAAGCAGTAAGGGGAAAAGGTCAAGTTACATATAAAGGCAGACCTATCAGAATTACACCAGACTTCTTACCAGAGACTATGAAAGCTAGAAGATCCTGGGCAGAGGTCATACAGACTCTAAGGGAACACGAAGTCTAGACCAGACTATTATACCCAGCAAAACTCTCAATTGAAATAGATGGAAAACTAAGATATTCCATGACAAAACCAAGTTTACATAATATCTTTACACAAATTCAGCCCTTCAAAGGGTGATCCATGGAAAACTCGAACATAAGAGAAATATACCCTAGAAAACTCAAGAAAGTAATATTCTTGAAACAAACCCCAAAGAAGATAGCCATACAAACATAATGCCACCTCTAACAACAAAAATAACAGGTAGCAACAATCACTATTCCTTAATATCTTATAACATCAATGAACTCAATTCCACCAATAAAAAGACATACACTAACAGACTGGATACATAAACAGGACCTAGCATTTTGTTGCATACAGGAAACACATGTCAATGAAAAAGACACACTACCTCAGAGTAAAAGGCTGGAAAAATTTTTCCAAGCAAATGGTCCCAAGAAACAAACGGGAGTAGCCATTCTAATATTGAATAAAATTGATTTAAAATTGATTTTCAACCAAAAGTTATCAAAAAAGGTAAGGAAGGGTACTTCATACTCATCAAAGGTAAAATCTACCAAGATGAACTCTCAATTCTGAATATCTATGATCCCAATGCAAGGTCACCCATATGGATAAAAGAAACTTTACTAAAGCTCAAAGCACACATTGTACCACACACAGTAATAGTGTGAGAATTCAACACCCCACTCTCATCAATGGACAGATCATAGAAACAGAAAATAAACAGAGACACAGTGAAACTAACAAAAATTATTAACCAAATGGATTTAATAGAAATCTATAGAGCACTTCAACCTAACAAAAAAGAATATAACTTCTCAGCATCTCACAGTACCTTCTCCAAAATTGATCATAGAATTGGTCACAAAAAAGGCCTCAACAGATAAAAGAAGATTGATCACTACAGACTATGGCTGGTCTTCAATAACAACAAAAAGACCAGAAAGTCCACATATACATGGAAGCTGAACAATACTCTACACACAATGATAACTTGGTCAAGGAAGAAATAAAGAAAGAAATTAAAGACTTTTCAGCATTTAATGAAAATGACGGCACAACATACCAACCTTATGGGAATGAAAGCAGTGCTAAGAGGAAAACTCTTAGCTCTAACTGCCTCCAAAAAGAAACTAGAGAGAGCATAAACTAGCAGCTTGACAGCACATCTGAAAGCTCTAGACCAAAAAGAAGCAAATGCACCCAAGAGGAGTAGACGGCAGGAAATAATCAAACTCAGGGCTGAAATCAACCAAGTAGAAACAAAAAGAACTATACAAAAAATCAACCAAACCAGGAGCTGGTTCTTTGAGAAAATCAACAAGATAGATAAACCCTTAGCCAGACTAATCAAACGGCACAGAGACAATATCCAAATTAACAAAATCAGGGATGAAAAGGGAGACATAACCACAGACACCAAGGAAATTCAAAAAATCATCAGATCCTACTATAAAAGCCTATACTCAACAAAACTGGAAAATCTGGATGACATGGAAAATTTTCTAGACAGATACCAGGTACCAAAGTTAAATCAAGATCAGATAAAATGATTCAAACAGTCCCATAAGCCCTAAAGAAATAGCAGCAGTTCATTAAAATTCTCCCAACCAAAAAAAGCCCAGGACCAGATGGGTTTAGTGCTGAATTCTATCAGACCTTCAAAGACCTAATACTAATACTTTTCAAACGATTCCACAAAATAAAAACAGAAGGAACACTACATAATTAATTCTATGAAGCCACAATTATGCTTATATCTAAACCACACAAAGACCAAACAAAGAAAGAAAACTTCAGACGAATTTTTCTTATGAATATCGATGCAAAAAATTCTTTTATTATCTTGTTTTTGTTTTTGTTTATTGGATATTTTCTTTATTTACATTTCAGGTGTTATCCCCTTTCCGGCTTACCCCCGCTCCATCCCAGAAACCTCCTATCCCATCCTCCCTCTCCCTGCTTCTATGAGTGTGGTCCTCCACTCACACACCAACTCCTACCTCCATCCCCTCGATTCTCCTACACTGGGGCATCTATTGAGCCTTCATAGGACTAAGGACCTCTCCTCCAGTTGATGCATGATAAGGTCATACTCTGCTACATATGCAGCTAGAGTCATTTTTACTCCTTTGTTGATGACTTAGTCCCTGGGAGCTCTGGGAGATCTGATTGGTTAATATTGTTGTTCTTCCTATAGCATTGCAAACCCCTTCAACTCCTTCAGTCCCTCTTCTAACTCCTCTGTTGGGGACCCCGCACTCAGTACAATAGTTGGCTTCAAGCCTCTGCCTCTGTATTTGTAAGGCTCTGGCAGAGCCTCTCAGGAGACAGCCATATCAGGCTTCTTTCAGCATGCACTTCTTGGCATCCATAATAGTGTCTGGGTTTGGTAACTGTATATGGGATAAATCCCCAGGTAAGACAGTCACTGGATGGCCTTTCCTTCAGTCTCTGCTCTACACTTTATCTCCATATTTGCTCCTGTGAGTATTTTGTTCCCCTTCTTGCAAGCCAAATCCAAAAAAAATCAAAAGAATCATCTATTGTATTCAAGTAGGCTTCATCCCAGGGATGCAGGGACAGTTCAATGTATAAAAATCTATCAACGTAATCCACTGTATAAACAAACTCAAAGAAAAAAGCAACATATGGTCATCTCATTAGATGTTGAGAAAGCATTTGACAAAATTCAACATCCATTCATGGTAAAAGTCTTAGAAAGATAAGGAATTTAAGGGTCGTACTTAAACACAGTAAGAAGCAATATACAGCAAACCAGTAGTCAACATCAAACTAAATGGAGAGAAACTTGAAGCAATCCCACTGAAATCAGGGACTAGAAAAGGCTGCCCACTCTCTCCCTATCTATTCAATATAGTACTTGAAGTCCTAGCTAGATCAATTAGACAACAAAAGGAGATCAAAGGGGTTCAAATTGGAAAAGAAGTCAAATTATCACTATTTGCAGATGATATGATAGTATATTTAAGTGACCCCAAAAATTTCACCAGAGAACTCCTAAACCTGATAAACAACTTTAGCAAAGTAGCTTGATATAAAATCAACTCAAGCAAGTCAGTGGCCTTCCTCTAAAAAAAGGATAAACAGGCTGAGAAAGAAATTAGGGAAACAACACCCTTCACAATAGTCACAAATAATATAAAATACTCTAACTAAGCAAGTGAAGATCTGTATGACAAGAACTTCAAGTCTCTGAAGAAAAAAATCAAAGGAGATCTTAGAAGATGGAAAGACCTCTCATGCTCATGGATTGGTAGGATTAATATAGTAAAAATGGCCATCTTATCGAAAGCAATCTACAGATTCAATGGAATTCCCATCAAAATTCCAACTCAATTCTTCATAGAGTTAGAAAATCAATTCTCACATTCATTTAGAAAAACAAAAAGCCCAGAATAGTGAAAACTATTCTCAACAATAAACTAATGTCTGAGGGAATCACCATCGCTGACCTCAAGCTGTATTACAGAGCAATGGTGATAAAAACTGTATGGTATTGGTACAGAGACAGGAGGAAGATCAATGGAATAGAAGACCCAGAAATGAACCCACACAGTTCTGGTCACTTGATCTTTGACAGAGGATCTAAGAACATCTAATGGGAAAAAGATAGCATTTTTAACAAATGGTGCTGGTTCAACTGGAGGTCAGCATGTAGAAGAATGCAAATTGACCCATTCTTACCTCCTTGTACAAAGCTCAAGTCCAAGTGGATCAAGGACCTCCACATAAAACCAAATACACTGAAAGTAGTAGAAGAGAAAGTGGAGAAGAGCCTTGAACACATAAGCACAGGGGGAAATTTCCTGAAGAGAACACAAAATATTTATGTTTTTAAGATCAAGAATAGACAAATGGGACCTCATAAAAGTGCAAAGCTTCTGTAAGGCAAAAGACACTGTCAATAGGACAAAAAAAGCAACCAACAGATTGGGAAAAGATCTTTTCCAATCCTACATCTGATAGAGGGCTAATATCCAATATATACAAAAAACTCAAGAAGTTAGACTCCAGAGAATCAAATAACTCTTTTTAAAAATGAGGTACAGTGGTAAACAAAGAATTCTCAACTGAGGAGTACTGAATGGCTGAGAAGCACCTAAAGATATGTTCAACATCCTTAGTCATCAGAGAAACGCAAATCAAAACAATCCTAAGATTCCATCTCACACCAGTCAAAATGGCTAAGATCAAAAACTCAGGTGACAGCAGATGCTAGTGAGGATGTGGAGAAAGAGGAATATTCCTCCATTGTTTGTGGGATTGCAAGCTAGGGACAACCACTCTGGAAATCAATCTGGTGGTTCTCAGAAAATTGGACATAGTATTACTTGAGGACCCAGCTATACCACTCCTAGACATATACCCAAAAGATGTCCCAACATACAACAAGACCACATACTCCACTATGTTCATAGCAGCCTTATTTATAATAGCCAGAAGTTGGAAAGAACCCAGATGTCCTTCAACAGAGGAATGGATACAGAATGGATTTACACAATGGAGTACTACTCAGCTATTAAAAATAATGACTTCATGAAATTCTTAAGCAAATGGATGAAACTAGAAAATATCATCCTGAGTGAGGTAACCCAATCACAAAAGAACACATATGGTATACACTCACTAATAAGAGAATAATAGCCCAAAAGATCAGAATATCCAAGATATAATTCACAGGCCACATGAAGCTCAAGAAGAAGGAAGACCAAAGTGTGGGTGCTTCAGTCCTTCTTGGAAAGGGGAACAAAATACTTTCAGGAGGAAATATGGAGACAAAGTGTGGAACAGAGACTGGAGGGCCATCCAGAGACTGCCTCAACTGGGAATCTATCCCACATACAGTCAACAAACCCAGACAATATTGTGGATGCCAAGAAGTGCTTGCTTACAGGAACCTTATATAGCTGTCTCCTGAGAAGCTCTGCCAGAGCCTGACAAATACAGAGGTGGATGCTCACATTGGACTGAGTGCAGGGTCCCCAATGGAGAAGGTAAAGAAAGGACTGAAGTAGCTGAAGGGTTTGCAACCCCATAGGAAGAATAACAATATCAAGCAGAACCCCCAGAGCTCCCAGGGACTAAACCACCAACCAAAGATTACAAATGGAGGGACTCATGGCTCCAGCTGCATATGTAGCAGAGGATGGCCTTGTCAGACATCAATGGGAGGAGAGGTCCTAGGTCCTGGGAAGGCTCTATGCCCCAGTGTAGGGTAATACCAGGGCTGATGGGAGTGTGTGTTGGGTGGTGGAACACCCTCATAGAAGCAGGGGCAGAGGGGATTGCATAGGAGAATTCCAGGGGGAAAATCAGGAAATGTAAATATAGAAAATGTGTAATAAAAAAAAAGCCACTTTACAAAAAAGAAAGGGATTTATCATGATGAATTTATTCATGCCACATATTTTTTCAGCCACTCGGGGAAGGAATATAATCTGAAATTTTTCTATCCCATGGATATGGAGCCCAAGGAATATTTTATCCCAGCTAGCCATGGAAGACAATTTAGCTTCTCCATGATAAGAAGTTAACTTCCCAGTACAGTTGTTTATCTGGAAAATGTTTTATTCCCAGCTAAGTTTTGAAGATTTTCTCATAAGCAGCAAGTAAACTTTTTGCCCAAATAGATGAAACTGAAGAAACTACATTTTTAAAGAGAGAGGATTTTTTTTTTTTTAGAACTGTATACTTCCAGGAAGAAATAATCTTGATGAAACAAGCTATTGTTCCTACAAGACAAATTGCAAAGAACATTTATAAAACCACAAATCCCTCTTCTAAGGATATAAACGTTCAGGGCAGCAGTAACATGTGGCCGCATAACTAAAACTGGCCTCAGGATATAAGAACTGAGCCTCTGTTTAAGCACAGACAAGCCAGGTAACTTACCAGAACACTCTGCTCCAATAAACTTTGAAAGATATGCCCTGCCTTGTCCAAGAGAGGATTCAAGATGACTCCAAAAGACACATAAAAGTCAGAACAGACTCAGAATGGAGCCAGGAACCATCCAATTCCATTCCCAGAAAAACTGAGCATGTGCACCAAGTCCTGCGCTTCGGCTTCCCCACTCTCATGTTAAAACAGATGCTGCAAGGGAAATGCACAGAGGCCCTTGCAGGCATGGAAATCTGGAGAAGATGTAATCACCAAAGCAAATAAAAAACTGCAAGTATTCTTCCGGCCTTATTCCCTTCTGGCTTTTTTGCTTTAAAGGCAGATCCTCCTCTCTTCTTTTCTCTGAAGCTGACTCCCCAGTTAATAACCTATGGGGAGGAACTATAGGGGATCAACAGAGAAACAAAGTACTGACAAGTGCTGACAGATGAAGGTTAATAATAATCATCATCCAGTGTGTGCATAATCCCCAAGCTAGTCATTGCA
>JADRCD010205171.1:0-11723 GCA_019843815.1 Montemys delectorum | reverse complement strand
AAAAAAAAAACTACCAACAATGGCAAACAAACAGAACAAGCTATAACCCAGCCCGGTGCACATGCCTGTAATCCCAGCCTTAGGAGGCAGATGGGAAGAGGCTAGCCTGGTGGTATGTGGTAAGTTCCAGGCTAAACAGGGCTATGGTGTAAGCCTGAACCACAGTGCTTAAGTAAGTTACCACAGCAGGGAGCAGTGGAGGTCTGAAGACCGTCCAATTTAAAGTGTTGTTTTCTTGGTTTTTCGGTTTTTGTGTCTCCTTTCTCATCTTAAAAAAGTAGTTATCCTGGGAGTCTTAGAGTGAACAGTAGGGGTTACAGTTCAGCCTCTTTTCCAGAAAGCATTATTTCTCTGTAGATAACACAAAAGCAGTTTTGGGGGTTTTTGGTGGTGGTGGTGGAAGGTTTTTTGGTTGGTTGGTTGGTTTTGTTTTCCCCATTTATTGCTAGGGAAGGTGAGCACCATGCTCACTAGGCATCCTTGGCTAGCCTGGAGTTTGGTATATGGACCAGGGTGGCTTTGAATTCACAGAGCTCTGCCTCCCTAGTACTGGGATTAAAAGCATACACCATCATGCCTGGCTTTTAAAAGGTTTTGTTACTGTTAATGGGTGTAGTTTGTGTAAAGAAATACTAGTTCACAAAGGTCCCTAGCTCCACACAGATGTCAGCAGGCACCATTGTACTTAATCCACAGGTACAGCAGACGTATTTTCCTTTCCATCCAAAGTAGATAGTAACTCGCTATAAATAACATCTACCAATAAGTTCTGTCATGCTGGTAATATGAAGACAGTAGTGAGCTACAGTGTACATAATGTGACGGAGAAGAGCTAATGCTTATGAGAGGTGATGATGCCAGTGCTATTCAAGGCTGTGGGACACAAAGAACCCAGACACTTATGTTCTTTGGCAAAAGCAATATGGATTTTCCTTGTAGTCTGGCTTATTAGCAGAGAGTTGTGTTTAACCATTGGCATAATGCCATCTCATGTCTGGGATGTACCCCCTCTGATTGCTCCGTATTCTTCTCTCAGGGATTCGATCAGTGAGCTTCTATGAGCACATCATCACTGTGGGCACAGGTCAGGGCTCCCTGCTGTTCTATGACATCCGAGCTCAGAGGTTTTTGGAAGAGAGGCTCTCAGCTTGTTATGGATCCAAGCCCAGACTCGCAGGGGAGAATCTGAAACTAACTACTGGCAAGGGCTGGCTGGTGAGTAAGCCCAGACCTAGAGGATGATCGACCCTCCAGTCATCCCTGTTCATTGCTTTTACCCCCCCACTCCTCGTCTTTCCTGCTTTCTCTTAATATTATTTATATATTTTATGTATATGGGTACACTATAGCTGTCTTCAGACACACCAGAAGAGGGCATCGTATCCCATTACAGATGGTTATGAGCCACCATGTGGTTGCTGGGATTTGAACTCAGAAACTCTAGAAGAGCAGTCAGTGCTCTTAACTGCTGAGCCATCCCTCCAGCCCCTTTTTTTCTTTTATTAAGTATAGAATTGTTTATTCAGGGCATGGGAAGGGGAGTTAAGAGGGTAATAGAGGCAGAGAAAGAGAGAGTAGAGGAGAAGAGGCCCGCCATGAGCAAGTGGAGAGAGTAGAGGAGAAGAGGCCCGCCATGAGCAAGTGGAGGGGTGGGCAAAGGGACAAGGGGACACAGTGGGAGCAAAGAAGGCAAATAGCTCGTGTAACAATTCTTTATCTGGTAAAAATGAGGCCCGTTTCCTTGAGAACCAGTTGTATGCTGGCTGGTGATGGAACACATGCCTTTGGCAGAAACCGGAAGGCCTCCTGTCTCCTCTTACTCTTTCCTAGAGGTGCTAACAGTCTCCTCCTCTTCCCACAGAATCATGATGAAACCTGGAGGAATTACTTTTCGGACATTGATTTCTTCCCCAATGCTGTTTACACCCACTGCTACGACTCGTCCGGAACGAAACTCTTTGTGGCAGGGGGCCCCCTCCCTTCTGGGCTCCATGGGAACTATGCTGGACTGTGGAGCTAATGACAGCTAACTTTCTCCCGAAATGCAGATTCACACTAACTTCCACCCTCAGTTTCCTTGTTTGGTCTTTTGATTTCCCTAGCTGTGGAAAGCTCTCCTGTTTATGCACACAGTTTGCTCAAGTTTCAGGCAGTTACTAGGAAGAAATCCAAACGCTGGGATGTTCTTGGTTGGTTGGTGGCTCGTTGTTGTGGGTTTTTTGTTTGTTTCCACTTTGCAGTAATTAGAATTTTACTTTTTCCCCCTTCTGCCTTTTAAAGCAAGCACTGTTACAAATCCCTCTTTTTACTTTTTCCTCAAGTGACAACACTCTCCCTCTGGCTTCTTTACACTGAAATGACAAAGTCATTCTCACCCTTACTTCACTGAGGTAGGGCCTTTATAATCGTGTGGTGGCTGTCCGACTTTCTGTGAAAGTGTGGGAGCCGTGTGTGTGTGTGTGTGTGTGTGTGTGTGTGTGTGTGTGTGTGTGTGTGTGTGTGTGTGTGTGTGTGTGTGTGTGTGTGTGTGTGTGTGTGTGTGTGTGTGTGTGTGTGTGTGTGTGTGTGTGTGTGTGTGTGTGTGTGTGTGAACTTGTGTGCCTGGTGGTACTGCGTCACTGAAACTGCCTGGAGTGGGATTATCTTTAATTAAAGTATTTATAAAAGAACAACTTTACTCAGAGTCCAGCTTTGGGACTAGCCTATATCTTTTTTAAGGTCTGACATTGTAGGAAGAGAAACAAACACACCAGGAAAACCCTTGAGTTAGATTAGCAGGGCGGGAGGGGAGGCTGCATCCCAGGACTCCAGACTGATCCAGGCCTTCCTTGCCTTCCCACCCAAGCGAGAATGCCGTGCATGTGTCACTTCACTTCCTAGCCTCCTGTCTGCTCACCCAGACTGCAGGCACCTCACAGTCTAGGTGAGGACAAGCCTCTCCCCAGCCTCCTGCCTCGGACAGGGTCTGATCTGGCCAAGCAGGCAGTCTCAAGCCTGCATGGTTACCTAAGTTCATGACTTCTAGGAGGAACTTTTCCATTCTTGGGGGTTTGCTGGTGTTTTTTAATTTGTTCTGTCCAGGAAGGTGTGGTTTGTAGTGAGTGCTTTGTGTGTGGGATCTGTTCTCAGTGCAACCTCAGTGCAGCCACAGCGGGGCTTAGTGTTGGGAGTCACTGTCCTGCTCTGTAGGCTCCTTCCTAGGGTAGTGACAGGTGGCTGTGCCAGCCTCGCTGCATGTGACTGTGTAGATATGACTGGTAATTTGCTTGTTCCTCTCAGACTATTTAGTGTGAGAGGATTTTTTTTAACTTGGAGGCAACTGACTGTCAAGCCAGTTGTTGTCTTTCACACATCATGTGGAAAGGAAGCTCTCCCCACCCTAGGACCCTGAGACACACAGTGCTGCCCTGGCAGCACTCAGCCCTGAAAAATGCAGTCATAGTCCTGCACCCTGGTTCTCGGTTGCTCCCCAATTCTTCCATTATCTCTTTGTGTCAAAAGAGTGTTCTCATAATGGCAGGGGCATCTGGGGAGGGAAGTGGCACAGCGGGCCCACCGTAGGACACAGCATATGCCACAGGTTTAGAAAAATCATCATATAATCTAGAGAAATAGGTGCTATGAACAGGAAATTAAGCAAAATGCTGGATGCTGTGAATCTTTTGTCTTAATTTTTTTCTATTCTTAAACTACAGGCTGTAGATGTCTTAGTTCTCACAGAACTTCTGTCTTTTTAAACTGACTTGTGTGTTTAAAAAAAAACAAAACTCTTATAGGATGTTTTGTGCCATTGCCAGACCGTCTCCTGTGATGCTTTTGATTGTCTTGAGATTTTCTGTTTTTAAAAATGTAGCATTTGACTTTTTTGCCAAGGAAAAATAAATACTATCCTAGTGCAGAGCTGTTTTGAGTGACTATATATGGCAAAGAAGCTGCAGGGAACAGACCCCAAAGGGTTGGCAAGGGCATAAAGTTGAGTATGTAGACCAGCTTGCTCCTGCTGCTCACCTGGCTCTAGGCTCTGGGTGCAGCAGAGGGCCCCTGTGTGCAGGGGAGATAGTGTAGTGCCTGAAAGAAATGAGTGGCTTAGGGTTCCAAGGGTGGTGGCTAAACTGACTATCTTCAACATAAGTCAGAGTCGGTGATGGGTGCTGTCTGCTTCACTGAGGGTGTCCAGAAGAATGACTAGAAGTGACTACGGAGTGGCCTTTTTTGCAATTAGAATCATAGATCATCACTATTCATAAGGAAGAACACAGTGGCCACACTGGAGGATGGTCTTCCCAAAGCTGGGGGGAAAAGACTGCTAAGTCACACAACCAGGGTTTTCCAGCTGCTGACTTTCGCATTTGCATTATATACTGATTCAGACCAAACTCACAGTGGGACCTTGATAATCAAAGATTGCAAGACAGGCCGAGCAGTGGTGGCGCACCCCTTTAATCCCAGCACTTGGGAGGCAGAGGCAGGCAGACTTCTGAGTTTGAGGCCAGCGTGGTCTACAAAGTGAGTTCCAGGACAGCCAGGACTACACAGAGAAACCCTGCCTCAAAAAGCCAAACAACAACAAAAAGTTTGCAAGACAGAAGAGGGTGGGTAAATTAGTTGAAGCAATTTGAGGATATGGCCTACAAAGTGACATTTGCACAGGGCCAGGAACTAGCTTTTCCTTAAAACAAGTTGGAGTACAAAATCTGAACATAATATTCCATTGTGTGGAGGAAATAAACATCAGGAGTTGGAGAGATGGCTATGCAGTTAAGAGCATTTGTTGCTCTTTCAGAGGACTTGAATTTGGTTCCCAGCACCAACCTCTGTATGGTAGTTCACAACCATCTATAACTCCAGGGAATCCAACACCCTCCTCTGAACATTCATATGTTACATACATATGTGCGCAAGTTGAACACTCATGAAATCACTTTTTAAAATGACTACTGATGGCCGGAGAGATGGCTTCAGCAGTTAAGAGCACCTGGCTGCACTTCCAAAGAACTAGGGTTTAATTCCAAGAGCCCACGTGACACAACTGTACCTCCAGTCCCAGGGAAATCTGATGGCCTCTTCTGTACTTTGCTGTGTGTTGCATACATGTGATGCAGAAACATACATGCAGGCAAACACTCATACACATAAAAATGATAAAATGCTAAAAAAAGTTAACTGTTTTGTGAGATGAACTTGGCAAGTGAGCTCACGGTCTAGCCAAGGATGACTTTGAAGTCCTGGTTTTCCTGCCATAGTCTCCTAAGTTCTGGGATTACCCTAAACACCGAAGCACCTGGCTGTCGCCTCTTACTCCTGAGTTTTGGATGTCACTGTAGGACTCCATGGAACATGTTCAGAAAGGTGATTTAACAGGGTAACCTTCCCTGGACCTTTGGCCTCCATGGAATCTTGGTCCTATTCCTCTTTTCCAGTCAGATTTAGCAACAAACTACATACCACAGAGGGCCTTTATGGGTTTTATGGCACCCTCATCCTGCCAGGCCATCAAAGAATCTCCTTGTTCAAGCCACATGCTGCCTGCTTCATTCCAAATGGGCTGCTGGCTCCTCCCATCATCCCTTGGGTCCTTTGCTGAAGAGAATTTCTAGCTCTTCAATGTTCATTAAGGTTCCTGTTCCCCTAAGAGCTTTTTTTGGGGGGGAGGGGAGGGGTGCTAAGCCATATCAGGCCTGGTAAGAGCACAGGCTGGCCCCCTCAGAGCTGGTTTACAGACATGAACTATCAGCCTGACAGAGTTGAGAATTTTAGAGGCTAATACGCCTCATCTGAGCTCAGCATGTGTTTTCTGTGCTGCTTATTAACTGTGTCTAGATCTGTAATTAACAGTCTATCCTGTAGCCAGGAAAAAAGCTCAACCACTGCCTTCTATGACCTCCCTCACAAACCAGTCAGAGGACTGGAAATAGTGAATCTTTAGCGCTAAGATGTAGATCCTAAGTGGCCCCCCAGGTTCACTTGGTAAAGGCTTGGTGCCCTGCTGATAGTATGTGATTGAGTCTTCTAAGAGGTGACAGGAAATGGGGGGGGGGGGAGGGAATTAGAGCACTGGGCTATGTACTTGAAGATAGAGGAACCTCTCCTTTTTCTTGTACTCTCAAATCTCTCCCCAGCTGGGTTTCTCCCACCACACAGACCCAAATATCAAGTTCAGCTTTGCCACAGGCCCTAAGACAATGGAACCGGCTTCCTACACACACAACACACACAAATGAGAACTGGAGGGGAAAAAATGAAATAGATAAATGAATAAGTAAGCCATAGTGTTACCAGTAGTGCTTGCTTGAGAGATGGGAGCAGAAAGATCAGGCGTTCAATGGAAGTCTCAGCTACGTAGTTCAAAGCCAGCCTAGCTACATGAGAGCTTGTCCACACTCCCACATAGAGATACCAAGAACGCTGGGCACAAGAGCACTCCTGCCGGGCGGTGGTGGTACATACCTTTAATTCCAGCACTTGGGAGGCAGAGGCAGGAGGATTTCTGAGTTCGAGGCCAGCCTGGTCTACAGAGTGAGTTCCAGGACAGCCAGGGCTACACAGAGAAACCCTGTCTCGAAAAACAAAAAAACAAAACAAAACAAAAAAATCAAAAAAAGGTATTAAGATCCCTGAGAAAGGACACCTGCCCCTAGGTGCCATCTGCCAACACTGAGTATGAATGAGAGACGGGGCTGGTTGTAGTTGTACAGCTGCTTAGAGCTGTGTACTCAGAACGAGGCCCTGCACTGCTGGGGTGTGTGTGGGGGGGGTGCTGTAGTGTGAGTATGTGTGTGAGTATATGTGTGCGTATGTGTGTGTAGTGGGTATGTGTGTGAGTATATAAATGTGTATGAGTGAGTGAGTGAGTGAGTGAGTAGAAAATATAGAGGATTTTCCTTTGATTTCTGGAAATTAGCAGATACTCTAAGTTGGCATGCTGGTGCAGATGGATCTAAGGACAGGTGTCTAGTTCAGCCAGACAACAACACTACACAGACCATGTCTGTAAATAAGGAAACGACCACAGTACTTGTGGGACAATGACATCACAAAAGAGACCAGCAGCCAGGCGTGGTGGTGCATACCTGTAATCCCAACATTGGGAGGCTGAGGCAGGATGGATCACTACACAGACAGATTGGGCAACAGGAGATAGCCTCAAAAAAAAAAAAAAGTAGCCATGTATGGTGGCATACACTGTAATCCCAGGAAACAGGCAAGAGGATCATAAAAGTTTGAGACTGGCTACATGGTGAGTGCTAAGCCATATAGCAATACCTTGTCTCAGAATCACACAAACAAAACCCAAGGGCAAGCGATGATAGTCCAACTGTAAAACTCTTTTGTCTAGCATGCACAGCATCCTAGATTTAATCCCCAGTACAAACAAAACAATAGAAAACAAAGGACCCCTCCTCAAAATAAGCCAGGGCTATGGTGGCATGCTCTTGTAATTCTAGCACTAGAGAGACCGAGGCAGGAGGATTGAGTTGAGTTCAATCCTTAGTACCTCATAACCAGGTGAATGGTTGACACCAGCTTGTAGCCTAGTGCACATAGGCAGGAGGATCAGAGGTTCAAGGTCATCTCTGGAAGTAGAGGCCGAGGAATCTTTTAATTTTGAGCCCAGCCTAGGCTGCAGAGTGAGTTCCAGGACAGCCAAGGCTATATAGAGAAACCCTGTCTCGGAAAACAAAACAAAAAAAAAAAATTGAAGGTCATCCTTGTCTCCATCTATCTCTCTCCTACCCTCTTCTCTCTTTATGAACTCTGTGGAATCATACTTGTCAGCCAGGGGTGACAGCACATGCCATTAATCATCAGAACTTGGGAAGCAGACACAGGCATATCTCTGAATTCCAGGCCAGCCTGGTCTTACAAAGAGAACCCAGGGCTACACAGAGACAAAACAAAACAAAACAACAAAAATATAGTCATATATATTTATGCACATAGCAGACACCTAAAATATCACTAGATTTGCCCATAGTTGGTATCTGCGCAGCACAGACACTTTTGCCAACCTTCAGTTGGGTACACTGGCACATGCCAGTAATTCCAGGAAGATTGTCATGCACTAGGTCCACCTGGACTGCCTAGCCAGTTTCAGACTAATCAGAGCGACGTAGCGAGACTCTAATTCTGTATCACAGGAGGAAGAGCAAGGAGAAGGGAAGGAAAAAGGAGACTTCACTGTACTCCACCTGCCTCTTTGAGAAGCTAGTCTGTTTAGCCTTGTGTGGCCAAAGAGTCCATCACATTCCCAGTAGGGGGAGCTAGAACTTAGCCAAATTCTAGAGGCATCTCTCCTTAATCAACACCTAGTAAGAGTGCTGAGGAAATAGTACCCCCAAAGACCCATTATAAAACTTTGTTTTGGACTGGAGAGATGGCTCAGCGGTTAAGAGCACTGACTGCTCTTCCAAAGGTCCTGAGTTCAGATCCCAGCAACCACATGGTGGTTCACAACTCTAATCTGGTACCCTCTTCTGGGTGACAGAAGACAGCTACAGTGTACTTATATATAATAATAAATCTTTAAAAAAAACAAAAACAAAAACAAAAACTTTGTTTCAAGGTGCACCTGAACTACCTCTCCAACCCTACAAAGCCCACTGTTAGGACTGAGGAGGGACAGGATGAGCAGAGCTACAGTACCAGTTCCTATTGAAGTTTGCAGAGCTGTAATCCCTAAACTAACCTTCCCTATGATTTCTGTATAGAATGATGTACAAAAGCATGTATATGCACACAGCTTCATAAAAATGTTTATTTAAAGCCATATGGGAAGCCTGGTATAATGAGGTACGCTTATAATCCCAGCCCATAGGAGCCTGAAATGGAAGGTATCTTAGGGTTTTACTGCTGTGAACAAACACCATGACCAAGGCAACTCTTATAAGGACAACATTTAATTGGGGCTGGCTTGCAGGTTCAGAGGTTCAGTCCATTATCACCAAAGGTGGGAGCATGGCAGCATCCAGGCAGGCATGGTGCAGGAGGAGCTTAGAGTTCTCCATCTTCATCTGAAGGCTGCTAGCAGAATACTGACTTCCAGGCAGCTAGGATGAGGGTCTTAAAGCCCATGCCCACAGTGACACACCCACAAGGCCACACTGACTAATAGTGCCACTCTCTGGGCCAAGCATATACAAACTATCACAGAAGGATCACCAAGACTTTGAAACCAATCTGTGCTGTCTCAAAACAACAACAACAAAACAAAACAGCCCAGCATAAAAAACACCCAGAACTATTGTAAAGGTGGAAGGAGACAGCCACAGAGTTGACTTGTGCTGGCCACATGTGGACCACATAACACACACACACACACACACACAAAACAAACAACATGCCAGAAGGGTACTAGGGATATAGCTCAGAGCTAGAGTACTTCCCTAATGCCTAACACTATAAAATGACAATAAGAAAATAAAGCCATGGGGCTCGAGAGATGACTCAGCAGTGAAGAGCACTGACTGCTTTTCCAAAGGTCCCGAGTTCAAATCCCAGCAACCACATGGTGGCTCACAACGATCCATAATGAGATCTGAGGCCCTCTTCTGGGGTGTCTGAAGATAGCTTATAGTGTACTTACATGTAATAAATTAATAAATCTTTAAAAAAAAAAAAGAAAAGAAAGCTGTATGTATCTATGTAAGAAATGGGCTGTTGCAGGGCAGTGGTGGCGCACACCTTTAATCCCAGCACTTGGGAAGCAGAGGCAGGTGGATTTCTGAGATAGAGACCAGCCTGATCTACAGAGTGAGTTCCAGGACAGCCGGTGCTATACAGAGAAACTCTGTCTCGAATAAAAAAGAAAAAGAAAAAAGAAAAAAGAAAAAAAACAAAATAAAACAAAAAGAAATGGGCTGTTACTCAATTCCCTGAATGGAATTTTATAGGAGTTACAGTAGCAGCACCTCTGGTTGATTTTCCTGTCATTGGGTTCTGGGTGATGTTCCTGTACTCTATTTGTTTGATTTGGGTTCTTGATAGTTTTGTTTGTTTGTAAAGGATGATACGTTTTTGATTTACTTAACTGTACTTATTTATTGTGTGTGTGGGGGGGGAGGGTGTGTCTGCACGTGTTGAGGTCACAGGACAAGCTGTAGAAGTCAGCTTTTTCTTTCCATTGTGTGGGTCCCAGGGAACAAACTCAGGTGGTTAGACTCGGCAGTAGACACTTTCTGAGCCCCTTCCCCTCTCTTTGGGGGTCTTACTGTATAATCCTGCCTGGTCTGAACTCACTCTGTAGACCAGCCTGGCCTCTAATTCTCAGAGATCTGCCTGCCTCTGCTTTTCCAAGTGCTGGGATTAAAGGTATGTGCCTGGCTTTGATTCAGCTTTTTTGAAATAAGTTTGTACTACAAATAGGCCTTGAAGTTGTAAATCTACTGCCTCAGTCTTCCAGGTCAACCATGCCTGGCTCTAGGCAGCTGATCAACTGCAAGTAAGCACTTTATTAAATCTCTCTGGATGGATTTGACCTTCTTTTCTTTTCTTTTTTTGGTTTTTCGAGACAGGGTTTCTCTGTGTAGCCCTGGCTGTCCTGGAACTCACTCTGTAGACCAAGCTAGCCTCAAACTCAGAAATCTGCCTGCCTCTGCCTCGCAAGTGCTGGGAATAAAGGCGTGCGCCACCACCGCCCGGCCAGGATTTGACCTTCTTTGATCAAGTAAAGGAGTAAGGAATTCTTGAGGCTTTGAACAACCAGAGCCATTTGCTGTGATTTTATAGTAGCTTTACAGTCCTGGGGAGATGTAGATCTTCATTTTAACTCAGCCAGAATAACCACGAGCAACAAGGAAAAGAGGCACTGATTAGAGATAACGTTAACACACAGCTTCAAGCCCTTGAGGCTCCCACCAAGCCATTATGCAAACTCTGACCTGGAACCTCATAATTCCTTCTGGTTGTAGTCTATACGGCATAACCACAGTGAGGCAAGAGGCCAGGCACTAAAGGGAAGCACATGTCTTTTCCATAGGACTCAGGGAGCTCAGGGTAACCTGGAGGGAGAAACTGAAAACTGGGCTCCCTGAGAAGCCATTGTCTCAGCAACTCTAAGGAATGAGGCACTTGGAAGCAGATCAGGATCCATGGGAGGTAGCAGCCACCTCTGTGAAGAACTGGGCAAAAAGGCAATCAGAGTTTTGCCTCTGGGGACTACAGCACTAAAAGATCCAATTGGGCTCCATTTGTTTTTGAGATTCGGGCTAATGTGCATGTTCCTTTCTGTATCTTTTCCCTGGCTAGTTTCCTGTACCTCTGCAGCTGGCTGAGGCAAAAGTTGAAAGGAGCATTCAGTAGGGCTCTTCTCTAGTAGGGCAGGTCCAGGCCTGTAGGAACTGGTTTAACCTGCTTCCCAGAGTCTTGATTACTAGGATTACTTAGGCCTCAGGGAAAGGAAGTGGAGGGTTCTGGGTCAAGACCAGACCTAGCCAAAGAGATCTGTTTTATTTGTTTGTTTGTTTGTTTTGGGACAGAGTTTCTCTGTGTAACAGCTCTGTAGATTAAGCTGGCCTGGAATTGACAGAGATGCTTCTGCCTCTGCCTCCCTAGTGTTGGGATTAAACCACCACTTCTTAGCCCCATTTTGATTCTTAATCTCTCTCCCTCCCATTTTGAAGTCCTGGGCTCAAACAGCTTTCTGCCTCAGGCTAGTATTCATTTTTTCTTTTTCTCTTTCTTTCTTTCTTTCTTTCTTTCTTTCTTTCTTTCTTTCTTTCTTCCTT
>JADRCD010205170.1:24094-42553 GCA_019843815.1 Montemys delectorum | reverse complement strand
TGTGAGTAGCAGAGGCTGTGATGGTGTGAGTAGCAGAGGCTGTGGTGGTGTGAGTAGCAGAGGCTGTGGTGGTGGGAGTAGCACAGACTGTGGTGATGTGAGCAGCAGAGGCTGTGGTGGTGTGATCAGCAGAGGCTGTGCTGGTGTGAGTAGCACAGGCTGTGATGGTGTGAGTAGCACAGGCTGTGATGGTGTGAGTAGCACAGGGTGTGATGAAGGAAGTCGAGTTATCACATTTAGCGTGGCGATGATTCTAGTCTACCTTATCCTGAAGGCTGTGTTCTTCCCACAAAGGAGCAACACCTTTCTTTAGATATATAAATGGATTTTCTTTCATGTGCATGGATTATTTTTTCTACTTAATGGTATTCATCACATATTGGTATGTTGATTATTACTAGTGAGAGAGGAGCATGTGTGTACACATACATACACAAGCAAGATCAAGTGAGCATGTGCACACACAGACACACACACACACACACACACACACACACACACACACAGAGGAGTTCAGTGTAAAGCCCCTGTGTCGCAGCTGGGATACCAAATAAGGAAAGAAATGATAGACTTGTCATTGAACAACTAGGAAGAAAAGGTATCAAAAGTTAAAATTAGATCTCTACCTCATAATGTTTCAAGAATATCCTGGAGGCAGAAGCGTCTGTCTTCAATATGAAAATCAAAGCAGACACTTCAGAAGGGAGCGAGGCTTCCGCGTGAGCTCTAAGAGTTTCCTGAGGATTGACCACAGAGGAGGCGCCACCTAAGACACAGACAACATCTCCATTAAACTCGGCCTCTGAGAAATTTGTCTGTATCTTGGTCATCCTGTGTCCGCCCGTCTGTCTTCCTCCCTCCTTTACTCTCCCTTCACCTTGTTGGCTTTGCCTGGCTGGTTTTCTGTTCCCTTTCACCGACGGACTTCTGGAGGCACTGCACTGTTCTTACAGGAGCAACCATTCTGCCGCACCACTTCTTAGAGACAGACGGGCAGACTCCAGTCCTTACAATTATAATTCTGTTGCTCAGCAACTACCTGCCTTTGAACTTTTTCACTCGTTTAACTGTGTTCTCCCAAACTCTTAGCATATTATTCCGATGGTGTCCTTTATTTTAGCCAGCAGAGGAATTTCTGCTCTAGAATTCGGCTGGATGTGGGAAAACGTATTCAGGAGGACACAGAGAGTGTCTCAGTCATAAGGAGGACTCCCCAGCTATAGATCAGGGTTAGGTTCCCAGCACTTAACAAGGGAGCTTGCAACCACCAATCACTGCGATTCAGAAGCACCTAACACTTTCATTCTACAGGCGCCTGCATGCATGTCGTACACATAAACTTGTTCAAGCACACACACCTACGCATAAAAACAACAAACACATTTATTGTACATTCTTAAAGAGATTACACCAGCGCATTCTAGTGTACGAGTCAGGTAGTCAGCCTTGCTTCTGTCCTTCATACAACAATGAACCAAGGTTGTGAAAATCCTAGCTGACTGCAGCTGGGGCAGTCTCTCAGAGCATATTATGCAAATTTCAGAGACTAAGGTGGCTCTCTATCTTAGAATTCCATTTCTATAATCTTTTACTTATCAAGATAGTTTGTCTTACAAATCAGCTGATTTTGCACAGCATGGAGAAGTTGCAAAGTATGACATTAGAGGACCAGAGATTCCTCTGTCCTGTGCGGTGCCTCCCACAAAGGTCATCCTGCTGCCACTGCTGAGGAGGATGATGGTGATGGTGGCGGTGATGATGATGATGATGATGAAGAAAATGATGTCCTGGCTTTTTTACCCCTGTGGACCACTTGCTGTTCTTACAATCTATAATAATTACTGGGACACATATGATTTTGAATGTTTGTTGGAGAAAAGGTTTAAATCAACACTGATTCCACAGCACAAATCAACCAATGATGATGAAAACAGTGTTACACCCACCCCTCATACATACTCACACACACACACACACACACACACACACACGTGCAAACACACAATGAGTAGTCACTTACATGCAAAGCCACTTCTCATCTGAAAGCTACAAGGGGTATTCTTGCAGGGCAATGAAACCAAGATATTTGTTTTGCTCAGGACAAAAGTACAATGCCCATGACCAGGGACATGTTCTGGAGCTTCTATCTTGAGGAGAAAGAAAAATATAATTTAGAGGGATGAGACAGTATTACAGAAAAGAATTTGTTGAGAAGAGAGAACAACCCTGATTCTCACCCAGGGAATAATCATCAGGAGAGCAAGAGTTTGAATCTAAAAATACTGTTAGCATCTCAGGCAAGGTCGTACTTGATATGAGACACAAACAGTGAATGCAACTATGTGAGAATTGTCCTCACCATTGCCTGTTCTCAGAGCCTGTTACTGCTCACTCCCAGAGAGTGGCTCACTGCATGAGCAGACTACAATTTATACACTTCTGGAACTGGTGTGCAAATGTTCAGGTCATTTCCAGTTTGGGGCTGCTGGGAGTAAACTTGAGTGGGCTTTGACGTAAAAACTTTGCATGTACCTTTGTTTCCATTGTCTTTTTATCCAGAAATCCTGACCAGTAAGTCTGTGTTGTAAGTCCGATGGTTTGCCTCTTTGAAGATGGCAGACAGTTCACCCTTCTGGGTCATTTTAACCGTAGCTACTCTCATGATCAGGGAGTCTGCATCCTTATAGGATGCTCATGAATGGAGGCTTTTGCATGAGAGAGTCCATGAAAAACACACTTTGAAGTGCTTGGATTTCTTATTATATTTGGGGATTAATATATTTCAGGATGCAAGTCTTTTTTTGAATACATACCTCAGGGATATTTTTTGTCAATTCACGGGAGTTTGTACCAACTCACCATGTCTTTGAGGAGCAGGAGGTTTTAATTTGATGAACTCCAAGTTTGTGGCTATGTTTGTTGAGCTAAGACATGGAATTGTTCCAACGCCATTTTATAAATGCTTCCTTGCTTTGATGTATCTAGAATGTGACAGGTGTTCCAGGCTGGAACATCTATGAACATTGTGTAGAGAAAACTCACAAAAGACTGCAAAAGATTCCAAAGCCGAATTTTAACCTTTAAAAACCTTGAGATCTGAGAGACTTGAGGCCCCAGGGAAGTGAGAGGCCTAATGGAGGTGGGGGAGCACCCTCTCAGAGGCAAGGAGGAAGAGGAATGGGATGAGGAACTGGGGAGGAGTGACCAGGGAAGTGAGGGTCAACAACTGGAACATAAATACATAAAATAATTTAAAAACAAAGAAAAAAAAACCAGTCAAACGAAAAAAATCAGGAGATCACTGTAGACTCGGGCCAAATCATGAGAAATAGTAGCAGATATATTTGCCCAGTTTTCTTAGCTTAACATGTCAGGTCAAGTATCCTGTGCAGGAAACTCACACTAAACAGGTGGTCAACACTGCTGGTTTGGTCTGAGACATTCTTGTAATCCTGTGGAGTCACAGTTTGGCTTCCCTGGTGGCTGCTGGAAAAGAGTGTCTTCTGCTCACCTGCTGCCTGTATTCCTCTCACGGAGCTCTTTCTTTTTATTGTGTTGTTGTTGTTATTATTATTATTATTATTGTTATTATTTTATCATTATTGGCAATTTCCAAGTTACATTGTCTGCAAATATTATAGCCGCAGCTTGTCTTTTTGCCAGGCGAGGGTTTTGTTTCTGATACATTCTAATTCACACTGTGGCTCTGACCAGGTGTGTAAGCCTCTGCTTTGCCTCATATCCATCAGGTTTTCTCTACATCTTCTAATACTCACAAACCTCATTACTCTCAGGCTTATGGTTCATTTTGACTTCATTTTTGTGAGAAGTCAAAAACATGGGTGAAACTATTATTTTGCACTTTTCTCTGCAATCACTCCTAATAAACAGGCATCTGTATTTAATAAGATATCTCCTCTTCCTCTGACCTGTTCTCACCTTTGCAATAGATACTCACTAGCAAATAGACAATCAGTTTTCCCCAGTAGATTCTCATTGTGTATCAACTACACTTCAGGGCATGCTCCAGGCCCAGGTAGTTGGCCAGCAGAAAACAAATGTCATGTTTTGTGTATCTGCTGGGTTTTGTTTGTTTTGATTTTCTTGTTTCTTTTGTTTTATTTTGAGACACACAAACACACACACACACACACACACACACACACACACACGCACACACATGCATGTGTGAAGTGTACCTGAAGTGGGGTGTGTGGAGAATCTAGAAGTTGAGAGAGGGGAAAATATGAAAATATATTATATAAAAAATTAAAGTAAAAACAATAACAACAATAAAAATTCAGTTGGGCATACATGCATGGGACTATCTTGTGGTTTTTCTGCTTTATTCTATTATATGTCTTTCCCTGTACTGATTGATACCGTATTGTCTGCAATTACTTCAGTAATATTCTCCCATTTTGTTCTTCTAAGGAATTTCCTTCAGTTTAGGACCCAGAGTTTCCATGTGAATTAAAATTGTCTATGTTTGTAGAAACCACTACAAGAGTTTGATATGAATTACTTTAACCCGACAGAACAAATTGAGAATTAATATCTAATAGGTCAGGTCTTCCATTCCCTGAAATACTGCATATGTCTTCATTTAGTCAGGTCTCTGATTTAGCTCACCTGCAATGAATAATTTTCAGCTTTGAAATTTTATATACGCCATGTTAGATTCATAACCATTTCATTTTCTCGGTAATAATTATATATTGTATTTTTTTTAAGGTTTCCACTCATTTGTTACTATTTCATAAAATTATGACTGGTTTCTTTCTCTATGTTGACTTTGTGTCCTAGACACTTTCTGAACTTGTTTGTTATTCCTGAAAAATACTATTGAATTTTTTTATTTTTTTACTTAGGAAATTATGTCAGCTAGAACAATGGAGTTTTGTCTCATTTAAATGCATCTGTACCCTTTATTGCCAGATTATGATGTTCAGCATTACATTTGTCAGGAGAGGTGCAGACCAACGAATAATGCTTCTTATTTCTGACCCTCATAAGAAGGATTAAGACTTTCACATTATATATAATGGTGGCTATAGAATGTCTCATAGTAGACTCTTTCAAAATTTAAACTCTTGACCATGGCCATTTCTAAGTTTTAATAATGACTTATTTTGGTATATGTCAAGTGATTTTCTGCATTCATAGATATAACCATTTTTTTCTTTTCAACTTATTGAGATGTAGTGGATTGCATTGATTGTTTATCGAATGTCAAATTAAATTTGTACCTCTGGAATAAATGCTGTTCGGTCACTGTACATAATTCTTGAACATACTTCTGAGATCAAGTCATTAATGTTTTGTTCAGTCTCTATATGACTATGCTCCTGAGAGATGGGGTCTGTTAGATTTTGGTCCTGTGTACCTGATATTAATTACTGATATGAGGTTAAGTGGGTGGAACTCCTGTGTACCTTCTGAAAAGAGATAGTGAACTGGTGTTCCTTGTGCTTTGAACACTTGATCAGGATTACAGAGATTTTTTTACTGGGACTCTTTTAATTTACCAAATGCAAAAATCTTTAGACGTTTGCACCTGTTTCATATTTGTTGATTTTACTTTTAGTTGGTAGTTTTGAGTTCAGTTTCTTTTTCTTCTACATCACTGACACCATAATGTATCAGAGGCTGTTCCCTTACATCTCATTTTTTAACTTTTTATTTTTAATTTTTTTCTCTCCTTTTTTTTCTCTCTTTTCATTTCTGCTTGCTGTGCCAGAGAATGAACTCAGCAATTATGCATCCTAGGTAAGAACTCTCCCACTGAGGTGTACTGTACCTCAGACCCTTGCTCCCTTCTAGATGACTGCAGAATCTCTCACAGTGCTACCCATTTTGGCCTTGAAGCTGATGGCATGTGTCCTTCCATTTTTCTCGGGTTTTCAGAGCTGACATTTTAATCACGCCTTTCCTCAGCTTTCTGTGCTAATGACATTTACTTCTGATTTGTGATCTTATACCATTTTCTCAACTTGTTTATTGTATCTGTTCTCTTTCTTTTCTTGATTCTGGATGTAGGAATTTTTTATCTACTAACCAGAGATTTTTGTTTTCTTTCCTTTTTTTTTAGATTTACGTATTTATTTTATCTATACAAGTACACTGTAGCTGTTCAGATGTGGATGTGGTTGTTAGGAATTGAATTTAGGACCTCTGCTCACTTAGGTCAATCCCTCTCACTCAGGTCGGCCCCAATCACTCAGTCCCTGCATGCTCTAGTCCAAAGATTTATTTATTATTTATACATAAGTATACTGTAGCTGTCTTCAGACACACCAGAAGAGATCCCATTATGGGTGGTTGTGAGCCACCACAATTTGAGCTAACTAGTACCGTCAGAGCTTCCAAGGACTAAAAATCCAAGCAAAGAGTACACATGGGGGGACTCATGGCTCCAGCAGCATGCGTATAGCAGATGGCCAAGCTGGTCATCAATAGGAGGAGAGGCCCTTGGACCTGTGAAGGTTCTGTGCCCCAGTGTAGGGGAATTCCAGGGCTAGTAAGCAGGAGGGATGGGATTGTTTTCTTTTCTAATGCAAACATTAATTCTATGAACATTTCTCTCAGCAATACTTAACTGGTTCCTCACAAAGTTTGATATCTTTAATTTTTTTTCTGTTTCCTTGCTCTATTTCTTAATTTATCTTCATACTTTCTTTATAAACTGTGATTTATAAATATTTGAATATATGTAAATTTACACACACACACACACACATATGCTGTGCTGGACAATTTTCAGGACTGTGGAATATTATATTACAGAGAACATATCTGCAGTTTCCTTTTCAAAACAGTAGATATATTTGTGACCCAGAATCTGACCAATCTCTAGAAAATTCTCTGGGCTCTTCTCAGTCTATAGAGTTATTCATTAATTCCATATCCAGGCAGATTTTTCTATCTTATAGATCCAGTGATTGTTCAAAGAACTTTTGAAGTCAGAAATTATGATGGTAGCTCATCAGTAGCTCCATCAGTTCTGACATGTAGATGAGGTTGCATGTGACTGGTACTGAAGTGTTTAGTGTGATTACACCTTATTTCTATATCTGTGTGTGTGTGTGTGCATATGTGAGTGAGGAATATATGTGTGAGAATATATGCTTATGTCTGTGAAGGTGCAGTATGGACATTTGAGCTTGTGTGTGGTGACCAGAGTAATGCTTCACACATACCTTCTTAGCTGTCTCCATGTTAATTTGATGCGGGGGTTTCCCTCTGTACCTGGAACTTTAAATTTTTCAACCTGAGTGGCAGTCACTCTGAGGAGCTTTCCTATCTCCACTGCCTTAAGTACCAGTCACATACAACTCCATCTGCATGTCAGAATTGATAGAGCTACAAAACAATTAATACACCATCATCATTTCAGACTTCAAAAGCTCTCTGAACGATCATTGAATCTATGAGATAGAAAAATCTGCCTGGATATGGAATTAATGAATAACTCTATAGACTGGCTACATTCTGGGTCATAAACTTGCACAGGACCACATTGGGCTTGCTATCTGGGAGCTGGGATCTGGATCTCAGCCCTCGTACTTCAACTAGCATGCTAAACCACTGAGTCATCCCTCCAAATCACAGATCCTTTTATTGTTATTAGTCGTCTCTTTACCCTGAAGTCATACTTTTTTTTCTAACTAATGCTTTCATCCTATCTTTTACATTCATTTGCTGCACACACTTACATGTGCTTTTGTACATGAAGTGGGTTTCTTGCAGGTAGTATAATGTTGGATCCTTTTAGAAAAAAATTCACAGTACCAATTTTTATCATTTGATTGACATCTATAGACAAGTAATTATCACTAAGGTAGACATTGATATGCAGATATCAATCCCTAAAGTTACTGTTTTACCAGTTCTTTTTTGCTTCTGTTAATATTCTTAAGATTCCATCATGATTTATTAACAATATTATTAACTATATAATTTTCAGAAGTTTTATTAGAGGTTGTTTTATCAAAATTAAGTTTTAATGCATGCTTATCAAACCCATTCAGAATCAGCAGGATAATGAAAGGGGCCTAAATGTCTTCTCCACTTATCTTAAAAGTTATAACAATTAAAATGTGATCCCACTCCCAGAACAGCGTGATACACTATTAGTAAGGAAAAACATTCCAGAAATAAAATATAAAAGGGAGGTAGATTTATTATACAGATAATCTTACTACTTAATTAAAAATTCAAAATTATTATCAAAATGCTACATTTTTTTACAAATTTAATTTTGAAACTGATAGCACATATCCCTTTTTTGTTTTATGGTGCTAAAGATGCTTGATCCTATGAGTAATTCTTTTTCTTTAGAAAATCCTTATATTTATTCATCAGTTCTATTTTTATTTTAGTAATTTATTTTTCTGTAGCCACTTGTTTACTTATTTTTCTAAGTTAATAATGTGATTAGTTGTGTCTTGCAATGTATATGTAATAGTCTAAATTTAGGACTTATTAGAATAGTGACAATATATATTTAAATATGTAGAATTAAATAGATTATTTATTAAAGATTCATAGAGACCACTTCCTCTAGCATTTGGCATGTCTTATCTATGCCTTTTATTTGTTTAAAGATATAGTTTTATATTTGTTTGCATTTCAGCCATTGATTTTTTAAGTCAATTTTATTTTCAGAGATTATGTTTCAATACATCTTAAAAGAATTATTCTCTGTAGGACACAGCAAAATATATCATTCATTTTTGTCCTGGGATAGATCATCTAACAATTTTCATGGATCATCTTTGTCTAGCTCTCCAATGATCATGAAATAACACATAGCTTAGCATGAGTTGAATGAAACTCTCAAGTATCCCAAGACTTAAAGTTCTCATCATGGTATGGCCTCAAAATTTTTGAGTAATTATTAAAACTGGACATTTTGGACCCTACAAGAATTTTATATCATGTTTAACATCAACTGTCCATTATGTTTGTTTTAATTATTATTATTCTCATATATTACATCCTGACCTCAGTTTCTCCCTCTACACTCTTCCCAATCCTCTCCTCCCCTCTCTCTCAGATCCACCCCTCCTTCCTTTCCCTTAAGAAAAGAGCAGGTCTCACAAGAATATCAACAAACATAAGTTAGAATAAGACTAGGCACAAACCTTCATATCAAGACTGAATAAGGCAAACCAGTAGGATGAAAAGGGTCCTAAGAGCAGGCAAAAGATATACTCCCACTCCCATTGTTAGAAGTCTCACAAGAACACCAAACTATACAACCATAAGGCATATGCAGAGAACCTAGCTCAGACCTGTACACATTCCCTGATTGTTACTTAAGCCTCTGTGAACTCCTATGAGCCCTGCTTAGTTGATTCTGTGGACCACTGTCTTTTTGTTGTGTTCTTGACCCCTCTGGCTTTTATAGTCTTTCTTCCCCCTCTTTAATAGCATCCCCCATGCTCCACCTAATGTTTGGCTTCTCTCATTAGTTGTCAAATGAAGTCTCTGTGGTGAAGATCGAGTTGGCACTGATCTACAAGTATAGCAGCATATCACTAGGAATCATCTCATTGACTATTTTTGCCAGTCATGTTTGGTTGTGTCCTAGGTCTCTGGGCTACACAAGCCTCTGGGTTTTGGCCATCCAGGCAGTATCAGGTGTGGGATTCCTCTCCTGGGATGGGCCTCAAGTTGGACCAGTCATAGGTTGGCCACATCTACAAGTTCTGTGCAGCTCATTTTTGCAGACAGAACAGAGTCTAAGTGGAAGGTGTTGTGCTTGGGTGGGTGTCCCATTGTAAGGGAACTGTGAAATATTTCTGTGGGAAGAATATTGATATTTGCTTTGTTCTGTTCCTAGTATAATCATATTACACTGTCGCTAGATGTGGGACCAAAGAGCTATGGGACCAGGGAAGAGCAGGCCTGGAGCAAGAATGGGGTTGAATTGTGTCCACACCCCTGAAATCTTGTCCTGAGATCAGTAGGAGAAGATAGATCCCCTCCTGACTCAGGACTGCATGTCCAGATTCGTGTAACCCTGCACCCCATCTTTGCTCACTGGAGGAGGTTGAGTAGTCCTATAGCCAGGTTAAACTTTCTCTCCCCTTATAAAGTTATGTCTGGCAGCACTTGGAATTCCTCCTTATGCAAGTGAGGTATCACCAGCACCCTGGCCCCTGCCAATGATGTACAATCACATCACAATAGCTCCTACCCACCCCTCAAAGGTTTAAATAGCCTTTTTCCTCCCCATTAAAGAGCTGAGTTGTCTCACTGAGTCTGTTCTCACCATGCTCACTCACTGAGGTCTCTGGCTGATCCTCTTAGGCTCCCCTCCTAGGATCTGTGGGTTCTAATTACAGGTTGACCCACACTGTCATGGGTGGGGAGGGAGGCAGAGCCTGAACCTCAACTGGGCATATGGTACATGTGATATAATATGTATTACACTCCACTGGGTGATTTAGCATCACGTTATATTAGCATCAATTCCATCAGATCTGACCTGTTAAAGCCTGATGTGCATCCAGTTCTCTTCCTTCTGTGGATTTTCATTCACCTTTGCCTAGTCCCTAAAAGCATCCATTAATGTAATATGAAGTAGATAACCTTGGGATAAACTGTCACAAGCATTATGTCCTTGTGAATGTGTAATATTTTAAAGTACCTCTTGATTTTGTCATCTGCCATTTTTCATTTTCAAAGGTACTCTGTGTAGTGTACCAAGGGACTTTGACCTCTTTCCCTCTCATTTCCTAAGTAATGTATTTGGCACCTTTTATTATTATTATTATTATTATTATTATTATTATTATTATTATTATTATGACATTTTATTTTTATTTGTATTTTATAGTTACTTCTTTTATTCCTTTTTGATAATGTAAACATGTCACTCGATTAGTTTTCTTGTAATTTCGAAGATGATGGTCCTGTTTTAACTGTAGTAATCTCCTGACCATCTCTGCCCCTCTCTTCTTCTGTAGTACAAGAGATTGACCTTAGGGTTTCCCATATACCTGGGACACATCCTACCACTGAGCTATACAACTGGCTTGCCTATGAGGTTTCTTTAAGACACAGATGGCTTTGGAGTAAGGTTTTGCTACTGACTCCTTCAGACACCAAGAAATTTTTTCTGTACCTCTGTTTTGTTGTCTGTTCTTCTGCCAAGGGAATTTAGATATTATTTTAAAGCTGCAAAAATAGATGCTGTGTTTGTAACCTGTTCTCTGTCCTCTGAATGGGAACAATAAGCTTCTAAGTTCTCTAACTACCTTCCAATGTAGCATAGTCCTCTTTTCAGAATAGGGAATGAGAGTTTCCTGTTAATGTCTTTTTTTTTTTTTTTTTTTTTTTAAATCTAGCTCAACATCACTATGCCTAACTTGAGGTTTTAAAGAGTTATCTAACGCAATTTAAATTTCCAGAATAATATTTGTCTCCACTTTACTTTCTGGTAGTCTGTTTGCTTGTTTCCATTGCTGTTGTCTCCGACTTCTGCACATCTTAATTAGACTCTGTGGATAGAGGATTGGTGTCTGAGTTCAAGGTTGCTTTTTACCCAGCTGACACTAATTGTCAAGGTCTGATGTAACACACATCATGGAAGGAAAACTACAGGGTACTTTTTAAAATGGCAAATTACAAAAAAAAAAAATCAGTTTCTCCAATTAAACTAAAAACGTGTATCTTTATGTATATATACTGAATATAAGATCAACTTAAGAAAATGGATTTTATATCCTGAACATGGACCTGGTTTCTTAATCATATTTTAAATCTGATATTTAAATATGTATGGATGTACTTATTTACTCAGATTCCCACAGGAAACTATTTTTAACACACAATGGCAAACCCTAAAGGTGAATAAACTCAACAATAGAGTCAAGAGTGATACTTTTCAGCCATCACAAATAAAATGTAGCTAAAATGCTTATAGTCCAGTGTCTCTAAAATCATTTCAGTGATCCTATTCCTGACAACTTTTGAGGTCTTTCAGAGAGCACAAATGCATCTTAACTTTAGAATATTCCAGACTTATGACCTATGTAGTTTACAAAGATAAAGTATCTGTAATCTGGAGGGACCAATGCAGTGATCTTCCAAAATGTCAACTGATGCAGAAGTTCTTCCTTGTTCTGACAAGTTCCTGAATGTGAGTCATAGGGTGGCAGACTAAGGTTCCATTGGGGAATTTTTTAAAGACATGATTATAATTATTTGAGTTATTTTTAATAACTACCTTTAAATATCACCTAAATAAAATGTCCGCAGTCTTCTTTTCATGCTTACAACAGAAGCTTAATTTATAATAGTGCTTTGAACTGAAAACTAGGAGTTTGAACCCCTTTTTTAATTAAAAGTTAATTTCCCCATCAACAATTCATTCTACAATGGTATGCACCAAATAATACAATAATAGTAAACCTTACAAGGAAATTTAGATAGTGTCGGTCAAACGCTTTTATCTATAGATGAGGAGTCAGGCCCCGTAGAAAGGCCATCAGTGATTTCTGTAAGCAAAGCATCACAATGTTTCTAGCTTTTGTGTCTTCTGGCCAAAGCAGGACGAAGGCAGAAGTTTTGAAGTGCTTCCTGAGCACCTCCAGCCCTCCCTTCTGATCCCTTCTGATCAAAGGGAGTCGAGGTATCTGAGTTCAGAAAGCCTTACAGGATGCTCGCCCTCAAGGAATGGGACAAATGCTATTTGCATGCCCTTTCTTTAAAGGTCGAATGGATGGTGACTATGTAAGTATATGAAATACAATACTCCTTTTGCTAACATGTATTATCTATTTATTATCTACGGACAAGGCAGTGAGTAAATTACACACACCTATAAAAATCTCAAGCTCTTCTCTGTAAATTCAGGCACCTTATGCAAGTCTACACATCTAGAAACTTGAAAACTTGACCAGAAGGAATACACAAGAAAACTTGACAAGAAGGAATAATTTGTACACCGTATTGCATATGGTATCCACCAGGCTTTGTGTAGACCGTTACTAACAGGTTCCTCAGATCCCTTTGCAGTGTTTTGTTATGTTATTGTCCATCTCTCTTCTTTGCTTGCCATGAATACACACGGACCTCTCTCGACAGGAACGGTCCGTGGCTCTTTTGTCATGGCTCCATTCTTTCTCTAAGTGAGCATATGAAGTCTGACTTACCCTCCAAATCCCCCAGTGGCTCTGTCACTTCTTTGACCTTCTATTCTGTCCCTGGTCCACTCTTCCTTTCTCCCATCAGTTTTTCTTGGGAACCCCCCTCCCCCAGCACACAGGTTTCCATCTCCTAAATTCCATCCATTTCCCAAGAACCCATCTAGAGTTGCCTATGTATCCAACTTCGATACAGGGAATATGGATCTGATGGAAAGCATTTCAGTCAGCTGCTTTTACTTTCCTTGGTCACCTCTCCTTCTATTGGCCATCAAAGAAGCTTCCCAGTATTGCAAGTAAGTAGTTTGCTGAGAACTTTGGCCCTTTAAACTCTACAGGCTCGGAGGCTTACTTATAATCATTTGCAAAGAAATGGTTGCATATTTTTCCTCTTCAGCTTTGCTCAATAAAAGAGATTCCTTATTGATTCTCAGCATAAATTATTTCTATCGTCACTGGAGACATATAAAACTAGTATTTGTGTCTCCTTTTAAACCAAGCTGCCTTGTGCAAAGCTCCTCTGACCATCAGGCACTGGAAAGCTCAGGCTATTGCTGCAACAGGAAATGTGTGTACTCATCAAGCTTACATCTTTCCAGAGTTCAGTGGTCCTGAGCATGGTTCTGTCTTCCTATCTTCTGCAGCTACCCAGACTCTGGGGCAAAAACACATCTTTATCGCTGGATGGATGATGCTCTTCTGAGCCCTGTCTTCAGAACTTAGGTGCCTGGTTTCATCTCTTTGCTTTGCATCCAACCTGCCTAACTGTCTTCCCCTACTTCAACAGCTTTTCCATGACCTCAGCCAATGGCAAGAGATTTCCTTCCAAGCCAGTCTCACCACAGTGGTGTGGTGAAGAGAATAATTTAGTCTTGTGTTGTAATTCCACAGGAAACCCGTTTCCTCCACTCAGCCCCGAACAATAGTCACCTTCTGGGCTTGAGGTCCCTACGTGTCACTTCAAACTACTCTATTTAGGGAAGTTGGTATACTCTGAATGGATATTGTCTTTTACTTTGGTCAGAAGAATCCTGCTGCTACAAGCCACAGTGTTTCCCTGCTCCAACTGAAGGAGGCCATGGAGAGATGTTACTTACTGGCTTGCCTCCCTTGGCTTGCTCAACTTGCTTTCTTATAGAACCCAGGACTACCACCAGTCCAGAGATGGCATCACCCACAATGAACCCTCCCACTATTGATCACTAATTGAGAAAATGTTGCATCTCATGGAGGTGTTTCCTCAAGGGAGGCTCCTTTCTCTGTCATAACTCCAGCTTGTGTCAAGTTGGCACACAAAACCAGCCTGGTATCTGCAACACACCTGGAATTCGGTGTTGAAGCAAAGACTAGTATGTTCTGGAATGGTTTTCACCATGTGGTCTCTGATTGTCTGCATATTTTGCATGTACTTGGCACCCTGTGGCAAAGACAACACATGGGTGGCAGAAGACCCCTTCAGTATACTTCTGTACCCAAATATCTTGCAAGAGAGGCAGATACTGGAGCTTCCTCATTTATAACTCATGACAGTCAAGGTTCAGCGGTAAGCATCCCAAGAAAACGAGGATAGGAGAGAAAGCAGAAGTCTCCTGGCACGCAGCAGCAGCAGCAGCAGCAGCAGCATCGCTCTTAGAGCAGGTGTCTACACCCCACCTCCGAGCCACAGTGAGGAAGGAAAAAACCAGGAGAAGATGCAGACAGGTGCCACCAGAGCCAGAGGCCCTGGATGCAGGAGGGACAGAAAAAAAGAAGCTTCTTCATGCTCAGAGGGTGCCTTGTGCATGAACAACACAATCCCCCAGCTCAGGAAAGCGGATTTCCAGCAACCCTTTACCCTGGTGCCTTTAGAAGTGAGGATACGAATTTCTATTCTGTTCAGATAGACCACCAAGGCACGAAAATTAATTTACTAAGGTACAAGTGGTGTATGTGCATTCTTTAGCTGGCAGACTTCGAGGCAGTTGTTTAAAGTGTTAATACTTTGACTTTTGGGCTTTGGGCTTGGTAAGGAATTACAAAATAGGTATTTTCAATAATGAAACAAAAGAAGGCTCATACTGATAGGCACCACACAACCTGTCCCCTTCCGACAGAAGGCCGTGTAGAACTTCTTTCCTGGCTTTTGCAGCCCATATCCTCAGTTGAATACAAATGAGGAACAAAAGCTTCATTGTGTCAGACATTCACAAATGTCAAATCATTTACCAGTGGATTTAAGAACAATTGGAAGCTTTTCCTGTTTGCAGAGGGATCTGAGACAATACCTCGTGATGACTAGAAGTTGTCATAATTGTCCTAATTGATGTTATTCTCATGTTATCTGGGTTTATTGTGTGTTTATACGCATTTGCTTATCACAGGTCATGCTTCGACTCAGGCTTTCAGCTCCACTCTTATATGAAGCTAACAAATCAATCAAGGCATGTATGTATATTTCTCAGCCCCGCTTGTTTATGTCAGATGGGCCTGCCATATGTAGTCTCTATACATTTTATGCCCACATGTTTATATCCTGCAGATAATCCATCTGAGATTGATTTCCACTTTACTTTTAAGTCCCTGGAACTGACAGTGAAAATATCCATCCTGAAATACAAGCCGAAGTTGCGATTTTTGCCAAAGAAGAACAAAAAGAGCTAATTTTTTTTTTCTCTTGTAGCTCTGTTATGGATCTATTTAAAGTAATGTTCCTGTGGCTTGTTACTAGATTTCGCTGGAGAAGAAAGTTACCATCGGGACGCTGCACTTCTCCAGTTTCACGCTCTGTATTTCCCTCCTGCCCCCTCCTCTCCCCCCAGCAGCACTAAAAGCAAAAGGATGGTGTGAGGGAAACACAAAGAAGGTCCCTTGCAGAGAAACACATTCTGACATCAAGCATTTTCATCACGGCTGACAGAGAAATGGCATGTTCAATTTGCACTTTATTTACAAACGATAAACATCTATGCACACACGCCTACCCACCTTTCATATCCCTGTATCTAAAACCCAAGGAAGGAAAACAACCCACTCACACGAAGCTTGCAAGGGAATGTGCCTCTTCATCCAGTGCGTTTGCAAATGGACCAACCACAAATACACTACAGGGAAATGTGCCTCTCTGTGTGCCAACATGCCAGGATGTTAATTCACAGGTAAGTGCAGCTGTGCGCTGCCTTTTCTATGCCCCACCACCTTCGCTGTCCACAGAGGGGCGCCGGCTGAAGTTACCATGCGCGATTCAGAGGCCTGATATTTTTGTACCCTAAATAATTCCCTCATGTGAACTGGGAAGAAATCTCTCTTGTACGTGTGGCATGTGGACATTCAGAGGCACCAATGTGTGGGAAGAACAAAGTATCTACTTTAAGGGCCGTGTCCCTAGGAGTTTCGTGGCTCTTGTATTTTACTTGCTAAAGTATTCAAATGCAAGGATCACCCATAGTGATGGTTTGTAAGCAAATCTTCTGGAGGATGAAGGAGGGTTGCAGTGTGCAAAATAGTCTAAAAAACCTGCCAAAGCTATTAGGGTCCATTGTGTCTTTCCAGCTGCTACACAGGCATTCTTTATCCATGTGTCAGAAATGCTTACTAAGTTCTCTTAGAAGAAAATAAACCGTAAGTAAGTCCACAACAATCTTTGTCTGCTTTGAGGTTGGCTAATTCGGGGGCTCTGCACACCAGGATCACAGGTGCCTTGGTTTTGCACCTAATTCTTTAACTAGGGTTCTACCCTCCCTGAGTGCTACACAGTGAACCAGGGGCCAGGGGAAGTTCTGTGCTGGGAAACACCTTGATCAGGTCTCTGTACCCAGTGCCTTGAGAGTGCATCTGCTCCTCTCCCAAGTCTCTGCCCCCAGGAGTCTCTGGAAGCATCCTCTACACGGAGGATCATCTCCGTGGTGATTCAGGTGTTTCACTGCAGTTAAATGAATCAAAGAGGCTGATGACTTTGCAAACACACAGGGCAGGAAGCAAAAAAACCCAAAACCAACCAACCAAACAAACAAAACATGATTACAACAAACAAACAAACCAAGGAAAATTTTTTATCACAAGAAAAATAACCAGAGCTAGGGAAAAGCACTCAAACCATACAAAAATAGAAACACTGAGGACTCTGGGAGCAACGTGCTACCAACAGAACTGACACCCAAGTAGTTTGCACATGAAGTTACATAATTTCTAGCTCAGAAACAATATAAAGGGCTAGCTCTCTGAGCCCCTAGCCCAGTGTTCTTCATACCAGGAGCCCCAGTCTGTTCTCTGTGTAACAGAATATACAAAATCAGGCAGTTTCTTCCTTTTATTTTTAAGAGTTTATTTTGTTTCACAGATTAGTAAATCCAAAATCATGGTATTCTAATTTTACAGGCTTCTGTTATGGGCCTCATGCTATTTCAACTCATGGAAGAACAAGAAAATACAGTAAATGCTCTGGGAAGAAGGAAGGGACAAAGCAGGCTAAACAGTTTAGTTAAAATTTGGGGATTATTTTTATTTTATTATAGTTTTTAAGATTCATTTATTATTATAAATAAGTACACTGTAGCTGTCTTCAGACACACCAGAAGAGGGCGTCAGATCTCATTACGAGTGGTTATGAGCCACCATGTGGTTGCTGGGATTTGAACTCAGGACCTTTGGAAGAACAGTCAGTGGTGCTCTTACCCACTGAGCCATCTCACCAGCACCCCCTGCCCTGGGATTGTTTTTAAAATAAGCTATTTTTCAAAATGATATCTTGCTACAATCCATCTTGTACTGCAGGAAAGTACTTTCTCCTCTTTATGACTTCACGCCAATTCACCTTACTTTAAGGAACAGTTGGCAGCTCAAAGCATCAAGGTAAACACAAATCTGTAACAAACAACAAGGCATCATCTTGTTGCTCTCACATTAGAAAGTTGTCTTATGTTAATCAGGATCACCGGAAGTTAGAAGAATATGACGTTCCACCAGATACTTTGAGGTGAGTTCTGTCTAGAACGGCCCCATCCAGGTCTGTGGGCTGCTAGATGGATTCGGTGTGCTACTGAGGTAATATGTGGGCTGCTCCAGCCGGAATAGCTAAATGAGTCATTATGAAGTTTTCATTACTGCAGCCTCAACTAATGGCTCAAAGAAAAGATGTGTCAAGGTCTAGAAACTTTGTAGCCAATGAGAGAGCAGAGAAATAATGAGGTAAGCTTGTCCAATCTTTAGGTAGATAAAATTCTAATGAGCTTCAGTAGGGGGTAAGTGCTTAGAGTTCACCTTCATTGGTTCCAGGTGTGGAGAGAGAGAGAGAGAGAGAGAGAGAGAGAGAGAGAGAGAGAGAGAG
>JADRCD010205170.1:0-24084 GCA_019843815.1 Montemys delectorum | reverse complement strand
GAGAGAGAGAGAGAGAGAGAGAGAGAGAGAGAGAGAGAGAGAGAGAGAGGATTTCATTCCTAGAAAGCATGTTTCTACGTTCTTGTCATGTGCTTGTTTAGACACTACTGAGTGTTATGTTTCTGCAAAACACTTCAGAGTCTGACGGAAGCTGTGCATTCTGTGAATCGTGAAGCGGCACGCTGAACCCTCTAATAACAGATGTAATAAATGTATTTTGACATGTGTTTAAGAAGCATTCCTTCTCTTGACGCTACAATGTAAAGATGTACAATAGGAAACCCTCAGATATATAGATACATTCACATGCAAGGGAGGTAAGTGGAGATATCAAGTGGCAGATCGGGCTACAGGCATCAGAATCAGACAGGACTTGGTTTAAAACCTCACTGAATCAAGGCACTAAATTCAACATCAGTGATCTCTAGAGAAGTTGCCTACTTCATCCCATGTGTTTTCCCTAGCCATTTTTAATGTCTGATGGTGTTAAATTTGTCCTAACATTTAACCTAGAACTGCCCTGTTGCACTGAAAGCTTATTACTTTTTGTTTTGTCCCCATTGACTAGCGATAATAATTGGCCCTCTTCCTCTTTGTAATGCCACTTTACAGGGGTAAAATAGATATTATGTGCCCCTCAGGTCTTCTTCCCTGTGAATTGGATGTGTCCAGTTCTCCAAACCTCTCCTCATGAGTCATGTATTTTCAACCATTTATCCAAAGTCCCCCTTTTTAGTTAGTTCTTTCTGTGAAAGGCAGGATGCCCCAAACCCAGGATCCAGACAAGATATGTTCTCACCAAGCCAAACGGGATTACCAGACAAGGTTTATTCATGAGTGCCTCTTAGCATAGCATAACCAAGGCAGTTCCGTTTTTCTTGGCTCTCTTCTCCTCTAGCATTTTATTGCATCCTAAACGGCAACCATCACCTGGAGAGAGAGATTAATGGCCTTTCTCTGTGACGCTCCCTTAGTCCTCTCAGCAGGCTTGTCCTTTCTGGGATCATCCTGCCAACAGAACCCTTGATTCCTTAACAGGCTTCTTTACTCGAAGCTCTTCTGCTGAGTGGTAAACTTTCCCTTTTCATATTACGGAATAAAGAACCCCACCTGACCTCCCCTTTCCTTAATTCTTTTTTCCTTTTTAAGAGTTGTTTTCAGCTCACGGCAAAAGTGATCAAAAGGCACAACGATTTCCTGTACACCTCCGGTGTATACATGTGCATATGCACACACATGCATGGATGCCTATGGAAGCATACACAACCACGAGCACCCCCGCCAAGATGGAAGCCAGTGCCCTAAGTTTGTGTCGAATGCTGCTCTTGGTGTTGGCCGTTGTGTGGCTTTCAGGAAATATAAGGACACGTGTCCACCCACCTTGTCTCACAGAGGGGCACTCATTTGGTCTGAGAGATCATCCGGAGAGACCATATAGCTTCCTTCCACTAACCCCAAGCAGCCACTGATCTCTTTACTAGTACCATGGTTTCTGCTCATCCTGAACTTTATATATCTGGGACTAGGAATTATGAAGCCATGTATGAGGATGAGCTTTTAGTTCCCAAAAATGAGTTCTCTCTCTTTCTCTCTCTCCCTCACTGCATTTTATTAGTTCTTCGAAAACTTCCACAATGCATTTTGATCATACTTACCTCCTCCCTGACTTCTTTCAAAATCCAACCTCTCTTGCTATCCAACTTGGTGTCTCCTCCCACCCCCCACCCTGCCCCAGCAAGTACAGTTTGTGCTGTCTGTATATTCTTGACTGTGTGGTTTTTCACTCGAATGTGGTCTACATATCAGAGGCTGCACCCCTAAGGAAAACTGAATCTTCCTCTCTCAGCAGCCATTTCATGCTAATGGTTTATGTGTTGAGTTGGGAAAGAATATCAAAGCCTTTAGTGTTACTATTGGTACAGATGCTAATGGGCAATTGTACAGGATGGAAACTCAAAATGTCAATGAGCAAAACATACTGTTAAATGACAAATATCACCAATAGTGAGTCCCACAAAGCAGACCCAGGACTGAGACGCTGGATTTCAGAGCCTGTGAGTGCTTTCAGAAAAAATCTGTAATCTGCTGGCATTTGCCTCTTTGTATTTATTTAACTGTTGTTTCCTGGTCTTGCAAGGCACTATCGAAAAAAATATAAACATTTTAATGACAGGTGAAGAAATAGACAAACTATGAAGAAGATAACGATTGTACGAGGTGCTACTCACTTGAACCCTTCCTGAGCTCAGTCCATGGATTTCCTCACTCAACCCCCTGGCCACCTCATGAAATAGACTTTTCTTGCTGCTGTTTTTGACACTGCCAGCAACTTACAGCTTTGTGCAGATTAAGTACAAAAGGTGTTTATGTCTCATAAGTCATGATTTAAATGAACTTTACAAAGTGTTAAAGCCTGTGCTCTACATAATGTATTCTCTTTGCCATCTGTCAAAGAAAAATGGCAATACCCAGAAAAGCATGTGTTAAGTATATCTAACAATCACAGATGTAGTTTAAAAAAATAAAAAGGGAAAAATGAAAATAATTATAATAGGATGAGATATAATTTTTTCTCTAAAACTTACGATTAAAAATTGTTACTTTATCATACATTTACTCTTGAACAAAGAGATGGCAAGACCTGCTGAGAATGAAGGTCTTCTGGACACGGCCTTTGTGCTCCTGAACTCATAGCAGCTGTGGTTATTTGCATGAGACACACACACAAGTCCAAGGCAGTCAATGTTTCATCATGGTTAAGGGAAAGGTTCATAAGGCTCCAACCCTGGCATAAAAGCTTTTGGCCATTGATGAATGCTGATGGAAGAAAACTGATTTTACTTGTGGGGATGTACCTGCTGGTAGGTACCAATGCTCCAGTGGACAGCCCCACACCCAAGCACATGCAGACAGCTCTAAATAGACTTAGTAAGGTAAAGAGAATAGGGTGTGAAGTTGGGAAGGAGAGGTGCTGGAAAGGGTTCTAAGAGGAGCTAGAGATGGGACAGCTGAGGTTTATGATCAAACTATATTATATTCCTCTATGAAATTCTTAAAGAATAAATTTTGAAAAATAAAAAAAAAAGCAAGTTGTTCTCAGGGGTATTCTGGGTATTCAGAGAAAGGTGATATCTAAATGAAGTGAAGGTGAAGATAAAGAGAGACCTGAGACTTTCTACCTTTCCATCAACCATTCCAGCTAGAACTCAGTTTGTGGCTCAGTTTAGGGTTAAACACTTTGATTCCATGGCCTCAGAAAATGGCAAAACCTCTACTGTCAGCCATAGCTCCTAATTTTAGGATCATTCAGCAGTTGCATTTGGGGGTTTGAAAACAATATTTGTGTACACACACACACACACACACACACACACACACACACATGCCTTACTCTCTTTTTATATAAAAATAAAATGTGAAATTGCCTTTAAAACGACCAACAGTTACAACCAAAAATATAATGAGTTCCAAACTCGCCCAGCCACAGCCTCCAATTCCATGGAACAGACAGGCATCCCTTGTATCCCTTCTGAACTCCCTACCACAGAATCTGCACGCATCATAAAATGAATGTTTTCAAGGACCTCACTTTGGAGAAATACTCTGGGCAGCCATAAATAACTGGAAATTCTACCTAACGGTTTTGAAGAGTGTCAGTGTGTGTAAGATAAAATGATGTTACAATAAGGATCCAAGCAATTCCTGGCTTCCCAGGGTAACTTTCTCTAGCAAGCCATACCACCAGGGAGAGAGGTGAAGAAGTATTCACAGCTGCTTAGGAACGTCTGACTCCCTCAATATCTGTGAAATGACTCCAGTCTTGAAGCCAACCCAGAGTCTCAGGCAAATTGTAACACCCCAAAATACTTCTCCCCATCTCCTCCTCCTCCTTTTTCTCCTTGTAGTGCCAGAGCCTCAGACACTCTATGCTCTGCCTCTGAGCTATATATACCCTCAGTCCCCAAACACACCCTTTAACACAGCTTTTCTTTTTAAAAAACCAGTACTAATTCCAAGACCATTAAGTACACACCTTATTTTCTAAAGCGTCCTTCCATGAGTTTCACATTGCCAGTTAGGTACAATATTTCTTATGCTTCAAACAACCACAAACTCAGAGCATTATATTCATCCAAAATATTAATTTATATACTATATATGATATATATTAAAAACCAGTCCTTAAAAACATCCATAATTTTTTGGTTAATTTCTTCTGCTAATAGGATTCAAAATTCAAAGAACAAACTCTTATCCAAATCCTGAGAAGGCTGGCTCTCACTTGCCTCTGACCACGGCAGTGGTTTTACTCTTCTACTGTCTTGTAAGACTACTGAGAAATTGGCCAGTCTGTGCTGCAGAGTGGCTCCTTAGTGAGCTCTCTGCACTCTGTCTCCTCTCTGCACTGGGGAAAATTGAAAGCCCAGGTGGTCATTACTGCTCAGACTCTGAGAAAGAGTACATGGCTCCTCTTTCATTTTCTTACCACACCAGTTATTCACAGGAAAACTTTGTTTCTTTGGGTTTTTAAAGAAGCGGTACAAATTCGGGTGAGATGTAACAAAGGGCTTTTCCTTCTGCTGGCTGCTTGTGTGCCTCGTGGTTTCAGTTTTCTAAGCAGTAGAATCTCTTCCACACTTCTTTTTTCTCTTCCTTTTCAGATATCTCTGTTCAGCATGTTGGTGTAAGTGAGATAAATGCCAAGCCAGCTCCCTGCTGTGTGTGGTCCGCCACTCCTTGGCCATAGAGATTCCAGCTATTTAAGTTTGGAAATGACATTTCTTCACACTTCTTCCAAGATAGCAATGTATGTCAATCACCAGGCGCTCTGCCAATGACAATGCCAATGGATTTGAATTTCCCATTCATGCTAGGGTGATAGGGCTATCTCTTTGACTTCTTCGGCTGGGGCCTTTCACATCACCCAGGAAAGTTTATTTCCCAAGGAATTTTCTTTGTGGTCTCAAACTCATAGCAACCTTCCTTTTATAACCTCTGATATCACCCAGGGTTTGATTGCCAGGAATTACTTCCTAGTTGATATGCTTAATACTGGGTTCCTGTGATCTATTCTAGGGAACCCTGAAACTTAGAGAGACAACTGATGAAAGTGACCTGGTCTCCATGTTTGGGAATACTACTGCACCACAGACCCTGAAAGGTAGTTGGGAAAGTAACCTGTAAAATTCAAATTCTATAAAACATTGTGTTCATACGACAGGAAGGTGTCTCCATACATCAATACAATTGTGGAGTTTTGTGAAATGCTGTGTGCATCGTGGGCACCAGAATGATGTGGATGCCTCCCCAATGCATAGCAATGGATCGCCACGTGTCGCTCACACACATCAGATGCCTGTGTCTTTACACTGGTATGGTTGGCAACAGGTCAACTGTGAGGGGAGAGCGAAAATCTACCCAACAGTCCATGTTTTACTCATATTTGCATACACCATAGCCTTTAGGTGGCCAGAAGACTTTTATTCCACACAAGCAGCTTGCAAATGTGGTCTGAAGGGGTAAGCAGTGCTATTGTCATCCAAGGGAAGGTAGTTTTAAGAATAAGCAAGAGACATGCGCTGGAAGGAACATTCTACCCATCCTTCCTCTTCGCCACACCCCAGTGACAAGAAGGAAGCCTGGCTGGCCTCCCCGGCTACCCTCCTGTCCTGGCAGAATATCTCTAAGAGCAGTGCAAGGGCTATCTCTACCCACCTGACCAGTTCTCACATCAGGGAAGAAAAAGCAACAGCTTGTCTAGTAACAAGACTTACTGTCCTGGAAAGAACTCCCATTTTTCTCTGCTTGGACCAGGATAGGCTTGCTGTCCATTCTGGGCATGGCCACCCTCACCAAGGGCTATGGTAAGGGTCTCTGGACACTTCTAAACCCATAAGCAAAGATTTGGCAAATCCCTAATAACGCCTTCAAAAGAGGGACAGATTAGTCAGCCGTGATAAAATACTTGAGATGATCAACTTAGAAGAAAAAATATTGTTTCAGAGCTTCTAATCCATGGTGGGTTAACTCTGCTATTTTGGGTAAAGTAGCACCACATAGGAGGGCAGCAGATCTTAGATCCAAACCTAAGAAACGGACAGGTCCCCTTTAAAGGCATGCCTTCCTGGGCCTGAAACCTCTTTCTAGCAGCAGTGGGCTGGAGATCCCATTTTCTCAGCCACAGGGCTTTTGAGGACATCTCAGAATCAAGCTAAGAGTGTCTGCGAAACGATCTTCTTAAGGCCAGATCCTTAAGACCGTGGCAGACGGGTTCGCACATTGCTCAGGAAGTGCTCTGTCTCCCTTTGACGTTCATTGAATACATTCCTAGGGCAAAGTCAGTTTTACAGTATTTGATTTTCTGACTACCATTTTTGGTCTGGTGGTTTAGGGTGGCCACTAAAAACCCCACCTTTCCCTCTGGCCTTGGCAGCGAAGAGACAGAAATGCAAACGAAAACGTCCAGCTGCGGTGTGACTTCTACGTTGATGATTTAAGAATCTGGTTTTACCTCCTGTCCACACCTGGTCCCTCCAGGTCTGAGTCCCACACAGGCTACTACTGTCATGCTCAGCGCCGACTCTCAAGCTCTACTGCCCAACCCAGAAGGTGGAAATGTTTCTCCTTTATTTTTCCAACACTGGAAAAGTGAACCAAAAGTCCCTTCTCTCTAGGGGAAGACATAAAATTAAAACTAAACAGTACAACCAAAATGTCTTACCAGAGTGCCTGCCATACACAGTAGACTCCCGATCTTCATAGCTTCATTGCGTGTCTGACTGTTACAACCATTTGTTGAGTCTGAAAATTTAAAGCACCTTCAGATTCCAAGGAATTTGTTTCTAAACAAAATGAAATACTCTACTTACCAATCTGGAAAGGACACTCAGTTTATTAAAAAATGTCTGCCAGTTCTTTGTCCGTAGCCCTGGGAGAAAAAAATTGAAAGATGCAGATGCTGCTCCTTGAACAAGCAGACCCACTATGTGAGTTCCTAAGTAAGCAGACCCATGGCAGGATTCTCAGTCCTACTGGGTGGGTTTTTGAGGAAGAAAAACTTCTATACCTCTGCCCTCATCTCTCCTCCTTCAGCTCCTTCACAGTCAGAGTTGGAAGCTAATAATGAAGCAAAACAAAGCAAGAAACCACAGTACCTCCTTCCTCCTAGGCTCTGCCCAACAGTTACCTACCAGCATCCAGGTAGGCCTGGCTTGCTATAGAAGGGACTGTTTGGCCTCTCTTAGCTCTCTCTGCCCTTTTCTCTGTTTCTTCCCCTTTTCTTCCTCTCTCTCCTCTCCATATGCTCTCCTTCTTCTCTTCTCTTGCTCCTCTCTCTCTCTCTCTCTCTCTCTCTCTCTCTCTCTCTCTCTCTCTCTCTCTCTCTCCTCTCTCCCTCTCTCTCACCCCCTCTCTTCTCTCTCTCTCACCTCTTCTCTCCTCTCTCTCTCTCTCTCTCCTCTCTCCCTCTCTCTCACCTCCTCTCTCTTCTCTCTCTCTCTCTCTTTCCCTCTCCTTTTTTGTCCCCCCCCCTCTACTCCTTCTCAGCTCACCTTCTCATGTGCCAAATAAACTCTATTTTATACTATGGTTGATACCTCGGGGGGGGGGGGGGGGAGCTGTTTCAGCACCAGCCCACTGAGGCACCCCTCCCTCCCACCCACCGCACCATATCACATATATCACACTCTACAAAACATATCATTGGTTGGCCTTACAAAACATATTAGACTGCACGGTAATATGCGTGACAGGATGGTGAGCCTTGAGAAATCACAGATACACTGTTATAAAGTGATAAAATGTCACTACTGTTATTTCAAAGTTACATTTATTTGTGCACATGCGTGAGTGTGTACGTGTGTGTGTGTGTGTGTGTGTGTGTGTGTGTGTGTGTGTGTGTGTGTGAATACTATAGTACCTGTGGAGGTCAGAGACATCTTGTGGGAGTCAGTCTTTTTCTCTCACTGTGTGAGTTTCTCAAGTCATCAGATTTGATGTCAAGCACCTAGCCATCTCAATGGTCATCAGAGTTCTCATTTTATAAATAGATGAAGTGAATTTCCAAGAATAGAAATGATTCCCTAAAGATTTGATGGCAGTAATGGGACTGGTTCATATCTTTCTAGTGCAGAAGCAGGTTTCATTTTTTTTAATTTTTATAGCAAAGCAGAGATACTTTGGGGCTATCAAAGTTACCTCCAAACTTTATGGAAACAGAAGTTACTGGTGTTTCATCCTTCCTCTTCTTCCTCTTTCTCTTCTTCCTCCTCTTCCTCCTCCTCCTTCCTCTTCAGCATATATGATATACACCTCTGCAATAAACTAGGTCGAGAAAAAGCATGGGTTGTCCTTATGACTATAGGACAGTAGACAAGACAAAAAGCATAGAGGTTTAGAACAGTCTGTGGCTAGAAAAGAACACCTGGGGAGCCATAGGTTTTTGGAGGTCTGCTGACACTGGTGAGAGGCCTCCTGGCAGAAGGAAGAGTCAGCACCATTTAGCCAGAAATAGTCTAAGCTTTTCGGAAGTGGACAGCATGAGAACAAAGGACACCAAGGCAGGAGGATTACTATTTTGGAGGAAAAAGCAGTTTCTGAGATGGACATATAGCTAAAAGCAGCTCAGTAGAGCCAGACCCAAGGACAGCACAGGATGTTTGTAGAAACGAGACAATAGGAATAGGAAGTAAGCAGGGATTCAGTACAAGGATATTGCCTTTACCCCACCAGCAATGGGAAAGCCTGGCAGTGCCTGAGATTATCTGGACTACAACAACCATGAACTGGAAACAAAAGACAGAACACAGGCCACAAAGGAAGATGCTGGTGTCAATTATGTCCTGTCATCTGGATCTGTGGAGAACAAAGAACTATATCTAAGGTGGGCTCATCCATCTTTGAACCAAGTAAAGTTGCTGACCATGACAAACAGGCCCTATTGAGGTCATACATGACACCTACCAAGGCTGCCATTTTAAGATGGTTTACTTTACCATTCAATGCTACATGTTGTAGAAGCCATATGCCCTCGGATGGACTAGTGAAAAACATGTATTCTGGTTGGTTTAGATGTAATTTTTTTTTCTTTTTTCTTTTCCTTTCCTCAACTTGATACAAATTAGAGTCATCTGGAAAGGAGGAACGTCCACTGAGGGACTACATCCATCAGATTAGCCTGTAAGCAAATCTGTGGGGCATTTATTTTTTTGACTAACAATGGATGTGGGAGGGCTCATTGCACTGTGGGCGGTGCTATTCCTAGACAGGTGGCCTTGGGGTATATAAGAAAGCAAACTGAGCGAACCATAAAGAGTAAGCCAGGAAGTTACTTTTCTCCATGGTCTCTGCTTTGGCTCCTGACTCCAGGTTCCTGCTGGCTTCCTTCAGTGATAGACTGTGATTGGGCTTTTTAAGCCAAATAACACTCCCTTCCCTGTGGTGTTTATCACAGTAATAAAAAGCATTCTCATTTTGAATTTGACTGCTCTACAGGGCCAAAGTGATCCCTTTTCACAAGCTGAGCAGTGTTAGCAGGCCTTGGCTCTCAGTTATCCCTTCCATCCTGAGGGGAAGACAAGCCACCCTCCAGTGGGCTGTGCTGGGCAATCACGGAGCACTCTAGATCAGGAGTGTTAAACATACCTTCCGTGTGTTCCATCTAACAGTGGGTTTACAGAGCCTCATCCTATTAAGGGGATGAGAAATTAAATACAGTTTAAAGTTATGTAAATTACACATGAGATCATTTATAACACATGAGCAAAGAGCTGGTATTAGTTCCTTAGATTGTGGGGAAATAGTGGTGTTGATGAAGACTCAGGAGTCCTAAGCTGAAGAAGGCTTTCACATGAGTACAATAATTTTCTCCCTCCCCCCTCCTCCCAGAGGATCCAACTTTCCTTTATAATTCCTGATTCCAGATTGTAAAATGCGATCTAGAGTTTGGATTTTCTTTGGGCATTTCAGTTCTTTATAAATGTGATTTGGTCAAATGAAAACCCAGGCCAATTCTGTTTAAAATTCCCCTGGCCTCCGTAGAGCCGTCAATTTAAGCTACCTTCTGTCTGGATTTCCCCTGCCAACAATTTGCTGCTTGGTCACTGTTTCCAATTGCTAAAGTGACCCTGAGCTGCATTTGCTGGAGAATGTCCTGATTTAGGCAAGGTGGTGGAGACACCCTAGAACATAGGGCTGTTTCATTGACCTGGTACCCCTGGCAAACACTTAAGTAGCTACATTGTCTTATGCCTTAAGATGTTACTGATGTGGTCTTGGGGACAGGGTGTGGCATCGAAGACAAGAGGCCATCGCTGAGGCTGTCAGCCTCAAAGGCTGCCCTTTCTCGCAGGCTCTTAGCTTTAGTTCACTACCCACACTATATCAGAGAGAACTGTTCTTTAACACTCCTAAAGGAACTTGTTAAGGCTGAGTATGTAAGCTCCTTTCCAATCCCTAGGAATGTGCTCTGTGGACCTGGGTGTTTGTCTGAAGCAATGGGCAGTGTGCAGCCTCATACACTATGTTTGTTTCCACACATGGTTGTTGCCTTAATGCCGTTTCTTCCACTTACATCACGTACATCACAGTTCTCTGCAGCATGTCTGAACTGTCAGCACCACTACATCGTGTCTTGTATGGGTGAAGTAAGGATGATTTGAACGCAAGCACATGACACCTGATCATTGCATCAATATTTGACAGTTACCAGGTGACTATTGAGCAGGAGCTATCCAATGTGACTGTGCTGAATAAAGAAAAAGTAGACTTCCCATGTGGGGTGCAGGGAGATAGCACCATCCTGTTGATATAATTGAATGCTTACAAATTCTTTATATCTAAATTTTCTACTTCCTTTTTTCTTGCTACAGTTGACCAAAAAAAAAAAAAAAAAAAAAAAAAAAACTGCTACTATGAACAGGAAAGAGGGTCTCCCATCCTGACTTGGGCACACCATCTGAAGACTAAGCATGTGGCTTTTCTAGCAGCTCCAAGGGAAGCTCAGCAAAGAATCTTAAGTCTTGAAGCAAGAATGAAGGAAGGAAGGAAGCAGGGTGTGTGGTGGTACAGACATGGGATCTCAAACTCAATCTCAGAGCATCTTGGGAAATCACTGCAAATGAGGCCAGCTTGGGCTGTACAACGAGACTCTGTCTCAGTATATCTTAAAAGATTCAGAGTCTGTTTAACTCCTTAGCAGAGCAGTTGGTATACAGCCTTGTTTATTCTGTCCAGCTTCTTTGGCTCTTTGACAAGTGATGGGGGTAATGTCAAATGACCCAGTCATCGCCTCTAATTCAGTGGATCTCTACCTATGATTTGTGACTCCTTTGACAAGTCTCTATCTCCAAAATATTTATACCATGATGCATAACAGTATCAAAATTACAGTTATGAAGTAGCAAAGAAAATAATTTTATGGTTGGGGACACCATAACTTGAGTAACTGTGTTAAAGGGTCACAGCACAAGGAATGTTGAGAACCACTCAATGAAACCAAGTTGACTCTTGGTTCTGGGTGTTATAACTGCCAAGAAAATAAGTTCAGAGACAGAATCTCTAAATGTTTCTGAAAGTGGACTGGAAGTTATAATTTCATCTGTTCGTGGATACACTCATTCCTTCATTCATTCAACGTCAGTTAACTATCTTTCTCATATTATCAACGGCAAGGACTGCTGGAAGCCGTGGAAAGAGCAAACCTGGGTCCAGTACTATGGGAGCATCCAACAATTCTGTGTATGTGTGGTGTGACTCTAGGCACATATGTGTGAATGTTTGTGCCTGGGGAGCTAGAGGAGAACAGTAGAACTGGAGCTGGAGTGAACCAGCTTTAGGTGGCTGTGAACCATGTGATATGGTGCTAGGAACTGAACTCTGGTCCTCGGTAAGAACAGCGAGTACCTCTGAAATGAAGAGGTGGTGCTGAGGCTTCCCTAGAGCCTTCACCACTAGGGACAAGCATTCACTGTGCTGGAAGGGATTCTGCACGCTACCAGAGGGGAATGGTGCACACCAACTCAGCTCCAAACCCTGTGATCCAGAATGGGGATCTGTCTCCATGTTATACTGGTGCAATAATGATACAAAAGTTGTGGGAGTAGGCAGCTCCTGTCTGACTGGAATGAAGGCCTACTCCATGAGATAAAGACCCATGCCTGACATTGCTCAGATGGTAAAGAACCTGAGACTAGATAAGCAGCAGTTCCAGGATAAGACCAAATACTTCTAATCTACTAAAGGAACATAGCAATAAAATGGCTCCTAACAATATCTGCTATGCTCATAGATCAGTCTTGCTCAGCCACCATCAAAGAATCTGCCTTCTGCAGTAGATAGGACCAAATGCAAAGGTCCACAACTGGACAGTGTGCAGCAACTCAGAGACCTCGGAACACTCAGTTCTAAGTGGGATATTTCCATCAAATCAGTGAATAAGGTGGCCCAATGTTCTGGGCTTTCCAACATCAACCCTAAGCCTCCACAGGCATAAGCACACATCCACAACACACATGCAAGCATGCATATCCACATGCATACCACACACATACATGCACAACGTACATGCACACACTCATGCATAGCAGACACGAAACTCACACACACACACACATACACATAAAAATATCACTAAATATTAAATTTAGGATACAGTGAGCGCTAAACATATATTGTTAAAAAGAAATTCCTTGAAACATAATTGTTTTAAATTTTACAAACAATAATTGTCATGATTTGAATGTGTCTGTTCCCTTCACCCAAATACCTATATGCACAGAGTCTACTTCCTGACAATCTTTAGGAGACAGGAAACTGTGAAAATGTGAACCAAAGTAATCCATCTCACTAAGGTATCACCAAGGTGATCAGCATCACAAAGGTATATTGTTACAGGGGCAGAAAGTTAAAATAGTAACTGAAATACATCCGGTTAACATTACCCTTGATTAGCTCGAGTTTATTGTATTCTGTGAGAGACAATGATCCTCACTTCATAAGAGTACTGCAGACTCAATAGTACTGAAAGCAAAGTAGTTTATTTTTCTGTCTTGAAAAGTTGCACACTAGACTTGAGAAAAGGCAAAACATCTGGTAAAACAATGTAATGCCAGCTGTTTTTATGATAACATGATTTTTAATTGTGAAAAATCCCTGCCCTATTTTTCCCTTTGGCTGATACTCTACAGAGTTAGACTATTTCCTTCTCATCTAGCAGAGCACATGCTCTAAATTTCCTATCCTCTGGAATCCTGAAGATTTCTTCCCTCTTTTGTGACACATGGGCTCAATCATGTAGCAGACTTTACGGTTTCAACCCTAAGATAAAAGAGAAAGCTCCCAGACAAGCAGGTTCTGGTGAACAACAACGGCATCCCAGGGAAGGCAGGCAGAGAGCATCCTGCTTCTCTATGATTCGCTGATGAACTCTAAACAAACCTCACACTAAAAATGGACAATGAAAATTGATTTCTTACATCACCCATCTCAGGTAAAAGTGACCCAATACTTCCAGATGTTCAGACCATAACTCCTCTATTTGTCTTGTTTCAAGTCCTTCAATCACAATATCAATAAATCCTGTCCAAAGATACAGAAGAAACAAAATAAAACCTTTTGTTTTATATTCATAACATAGCTCACTTCTGTGATTTCCAAAAAGTATGTATGTGCTTTTTATTAGTAAACAATTCTGTTTTATTATTATCATTTTACTTATTCATTTCACATCCCTCTCACTACCTCCTGCCAGAATTCTTCCCCTCATCCCATTACCCTTCTCCTCTGAGCAGGTGGGACCCCCTGGGTACACCCCCACTCTGGCACATCAAGTCTCTGCAGGGCTAGGCACGTGCTCTTCCAATGAGGTCAGACAAGGGAGCCCAGCTAGAAGAACATATCCCATCTACAAGCAACAGCTTTTGAGATAGCTCCTGCTCCAGTTGTTCAGGACCCAATGAAGACCAAGTTGCACTTCTGTTACATATGGGCAAAGAGGCCTTGGATCACTCTGTATATGTTCTTTGGTTGGTAGTTCAGTCTCTGAGAGCACCAAGATTCTAGTTAGTTGACTCTGTTTGTCTTACTGTGGAGTTCCCATCACCTTTGGGGCCCACAATCCTTCCTCATATTTTCCCTAAGCACCATCCATTGTTTGGCTGTGGGTATCTACCTGAGTCAGCTGCTTGATGGAGCCTCTCAGATGACAGCCATGCTAGATTCCTGTCTGCAAGCATAGCAGAGTATCATTAATAGTGTCAAGGATTGGTGCTTGCCCATGGGATGGGTCTCAAGTAAGGTCAGTTATTGGTTGACCATTCCCTCAATCTCTGTTCCATTCCAAAGCCCTGTATTCCTTGTAGAGGGATAAGTTTGGGGTTAAAAGTTTTATAGGTGGGTTAATGCCCCTATCATTCCACTGGTGTTCCTACCTGAATACAAAAGGTGGCCTCTTTAGGTTTCATATCCCCAATGCTGTGAGTCATAGTTAAGAATACCCTCATTGATTCTTGAGTATCTCCCTTCTCTTAGGTCTCTGTCTCTTCCTAGAAATGCCCTCTACCTCCAAGGGATAACTAGATAGCCATGAGAACCAATGAAAATCTGCAACAGATAAGGGTGGGGAGGTAGGGTACATCTCTGGGAATCAAACAAATCATAACAGACAATGTTGGAGTCTCATCTGGTCACTTCAGCTTGTGCAGTTCTCAACCCCAGGCTCCCATGATGTCTGTTCATAACCTACAGACCCCACAACTTTTCCACATAGCCAGTTAGCATTTTGTGCTATAGTCTAGCCAAGTGAGTCTGCCTGATCAAAGGCACCTCTGACCCATATATTTACCCTCAAGTTCCAGGCTGAGAACATGCACCCTGTATGCCAGCCCCCATATTTGCCTGCCTTTATTAAATCTAAGCGATGTCTAACCATCACCTTCAATTCGATCCTGTGCTCTTTCTCAGCCTGCTGTTTTCATATCAGACACAGAATTAACAAAGGAAGTCCATGTGCTCAGACTGCATTACAAGAACACAAACAATACGAAAGATCAAGACAGAATCCCAGCCCCCAAGAGCCACCATTCCTATAGGAATGTTCAAGAAGAAGAACTACCTAGATGAACCCCCAGAACAGGTCAATTCTCACAATTCTAAACTTCATCAAAGTACTCAAGGGGTTTAAAGAAGATGCAGAGAAGTAAGAAAGTTAAAGAGAATAAATGCCTGAGTGATGCGTAAAAAACACAAACATAAATAAGACTGGTTTAAATGATTCAAACAATCCAAAATTTAAAAGCAGAGTTCAATAAAGAGATAGCAATGTTGAAATTAAATCAAGCTGAAATGAAAGTGGAATTAAAAAACTCAACAACCTAACTAGAAAAGTAAAGGGAGAGCTTCACATAGACAATGAATATAACAGAACATAGAGCATCAGGAGTTGAATATAAAGCAGCCAAAAAAAGCAAACAATATGAATGTAAAACACACAAAAAAGGAGAGAGATGATAAAAACATGCAAGAAATGTGGGATGCTATGAAAAGACCAAATTTGTGAATTATATACATAAAAAAGGGAGAAGAATCCCAGGTCAATGACATAGACCAGACTGTAGAATAAAACTAAGGAAAGGCACACTCATTCCCTATTGTACTGGCTGGTTTTGTGTGTCATCTTGACACAAGCTGGAGTTATCACAGAGAAAGGAGCCTCTCTTGAGGAAATGCCTCCATGAGATCCAGCTGTAAGGCATTTTCTCAATAGTAATCAAGGGTGGGCCCATTGTAGATGGTGCCATCCCTGGGCTGGTGGTCCTGGGTTCTATAAGAAAGCAAGCTGAGCAAGTCAGGGAAAGCAATCCAGTAAGCAGCACCCTTCCATGGCCTCTGCATCAGCTCCCACCTTCAGGTTCCTGCCCTGTGTGAGTTCCTGTCCTGACTTCCTTTAGTGATGAATAGTAATGTGGAAGTATAAGCCAAATAAACCCTTTCCTCCACAACTTGCTTCTTGGTCATGATGTTTTGTGCAGGAGTATAAACCCTGAATAAAACACATAAAGAAAAGAAAGAAAGGAAAAGCACACAGAATACCAGAAAAGAAATTCCTCGCAGCACATCATAATTAAAACATAGAACAAAGAAAGACTATTCGAGCCAAAAGATAAAAAACACAAATTGCATACAAAGGAAAAAATATTAGAATAACAGTTGATTTCTGAACGGAATTTTAGAAAGAGTCTCAAGCAGTGCATTTCAAGTTTTAAAAGGCAAGAATTGCCAACCCAGACTAAGGTACCAAGTAACGTGATTTGTTATAGTTGAAAGAAAACAAAAAACCTCCCACAACATAAACAGCCTAAAAAGTGTCTCTCCAGAAGACCAAGCCTTAAAAAAAATCATTGGCAACAAAACTTTAGGCTGAAGAGAGGAATAAACATGGGCAAGAAACTGTAGAAAGAAAATAAGTAAAGTTATAGTTACTGAACCACAAAGTACTACTGAGATAACAACAAAAATAAAACTTCAATGACTGCAATCCACACACAGCTTTCAAATAATAATTTTTAAATTAAATGGCCTCAAATCTCCAATCAAAAGATTCAGGCTTGATGACTGGATCAAAAGATTCCATCCATCTGTCTATGAGAAAGTCAGTGCGCTTTAATAAAGACATGCATGCCGTCTAGTCAAAGACTGGACAAATACTGGAGCCAGGAGGAGGCAGGGATTGCTTGTTCAGATAGGTGAAAATAGCAGCACAAATAACAGTACCAACACCAATAACAACAGCAGTAGCAGCCATAGCATCACCAGCAACAGCAAAAATAACATAGAGCAGCAGCAACAGAAGCAACAACAGCAGCAGCAACAACAACAGCAGCAACAACAACAGCAGGCCTCTAGCACACATGTAGCAGAGGACTGTCTTGTTTGGCCTCAGTGGGAAAGGATGCACCTAATCCTATAGAGACTTGATGCAATAAGGTGGGGGGATACGAGGTGGGGCACCCCTTCAGAAGTGATGGGATGGGGGATGAGGGAAGAGCTCTGTGAGGGGGCACCAGTAAGGGGAGCAACATTTGAGATGTAAATAAATAAAATAATAATAATAAAAGAAATATAAAATCCAGAATATATAAAGAACTCAAAAAACAAAGAGTCAAAAAGCAAATGACACATTTAAAACAAAATAGACTAAACAGAGAGTTTCAAAAGAAGATTAAAAAAAATGGCTGGCTACAGCATACACACACATGCACACAAAAGTCCACCATTCCTAGTAATTAGGGAAACACAACTCAAGACACCTTTGAGTCTTCATCTTACCCCAACCAGAATGGGAAAGATCAACAACAACAACAACAAAACAATAACAAGTGCTAGAGAGAAAGAAGAAAACAAAGGGGATGCACACACTCAGTGCTGGTGGTGTTACAAATGGTATAGCCACTCTGGAAATGAATGTGAAATCCTCCAAAAGCTAAAAGTAAATTTATTATATGACCCCTATATCACTCCTTGCTATGTGGTCAAAAGAACTTGACACGCCTTCCATGGTTTCTTGTTTAGCCACATTCATTGTTGCTATATTCACCAAAGCTAGGATATGGAAACAACCCAAATGTCCTTCAGCTGACAAATGGAGAGGAAAAATATGATACATAGACACCATGGTATGCTACTCACATGCAAAAATGTAAATCCAGAAACTTGCAGGTAAATGGATGGAATTAGAGAAGACTGTACTGGGTTAACTGAGACCCAAAAAGACCAGTGTTGGATGCTTTCTCTCATCTGTGGCTCCAAGCTCCAAATCTTCAGGTGTGAGTGCAGAACTTGGAGTAACAACAGAAACAAACAACAAACAATTTAATTAATTAATTAATTAATTAATAGAACCATTGGGAGTACTGGGGGTAGGTAGGCAATACAGAGAGAAATAGCAACATATGAGTGAGTCAAAGGTGGGGATGGGAAAAATGGAGGTGGGCTAAGTTAGGTAGTGGGAAGAGAGGGAATACAAAGGGAAAGAGAGAAGGGTAAAATCACAGTAATAATATCTTAATAGATATTAATATCAATTTAACTAAAATTGCATATGCTATATGTAAGTCTGCATAAAAACACACACATACACACATATAAATATACATACATAATGCATACATACATACATACATACATACATACATACATACACAGACACACACAGACACACACATAGTTTAAATAAAATTTTACTACCTGGCTTGGCAACACTGCCCCAAAGAACCATATACTCTCTAACAAAAGCCTCAATACCAGGTATGAGAAACCTCATTTTAAAATATTGATCAGGAGAATACAGAAGACTAATAAGACATTGTAATCTTTTAGTTGTGTGTCCCCCAGAGTTTAAAGGGAAGTCCCTATTGCTGAAGATCCCCATGCCCTTTAAACACAGGACTCAGAGAATCTTAGCTCAGTCTGACCTAAAGCCTTTTCCTTGAGGACTAGTTTTTATGGTGCTGGAAACTTCCATGCAAACTTGCAAAGGAAGGCAGCAACCAGTAGTTCTGCCCAGTTCTGAACAGCATGGCACAGTCACCTTTGAGGTGGAATAGCGACACACATATCTTGGGAGCAACCAAGGGATCTCTGATTGGACTTATGAGTCACCCAAGAGGTAAATCACACTTGGTACTGGAAATCTATCCAACTACCTGAGGCTAGAGAGGTTATAGATCCTGGAGAATTTATAGCCACCACTTACTAAACTAGTGAAATCCTAACTGCATTCGTAATTGCAGCTCTCACTACTAGACAAAGATACTTCTCTTTGCAACCGATGGATACCACTACAGAGAACCACAACCAATAAAAGGCAGAGAATAATTAACTATGTAGTTTCCAGCCTCAACTAACACATCTATAATACAACTCCTTCACTCAGGGATCGTAGCAGAAGAGTGTTGGAAAGATTATAAAATCCAGAAAAACAGTAAGTCTGCTGTGACATCTTGTCTCTTCAAAATGTTAGGAAAGCTATTCCTAAAAGAGTTTGCATTGTATGCAACATTATATGGACTGATTGAGTTGTATTTATATATTTTGTATTATATAAAATTTTATATATCACATATTTAATTAGACATATGTTATACATATTTACATATATATATACACTTTCAAAAAATCTATAAGTTTTCATGAATTCGAGAAGTAGTAAGGGAGGTACATAGGATGGGTTGAGTGGGAAAGAGAAAAGGGGAAACATGATATAATTAAATTTTAACTCAAGAACTAAAAAACAGTTATAAACACACTCAAAGTTATAGTGGTAAAAACAGCACAATGCACAAAACACACATGTGGATCAAAGAATATATACAATTACAACCATCTGAAATCCGATAAAGACTCCAAAATTTACAGTGGATGAAAAAATAGCATCTTCAGTGGTGCTGAGACCTGTAAAAGAATACAGTAAAACTGGACCTCAGTCACCCTGACTGTGTATTGCTTCTACTCTCTCCTTTTGACTCCTCCTGATGAGCCCTTCCTCCAAGTCTCCTTCTCAAGTTTGTGTTCAAAAATTATTTCTTTTTGTTTTTGAGATTATGATATAATTATACAATTTACCTCTTCTCTTTCCTTTGTCCAAACCCTCCTGTATGCTTCTCTGATTCCAGTCAGATCTAGCTGTACCTATGTAGGTGTAGGGCCATCCATTGGCACATGAGCAACCTACCAAAGGTCACACTCTTAAGGAAGAACTTTTTCTTCCCATACCATCCCTCAACTACTGACTTCAAACTCCCTGACCTCCAGATCTTGCAATCTCCCCACCCCATCTTTCATGGTGTTCATTCAACCTCAGAAGAGTGGGAGAGTGTACATCTGAGAGCAATGATAACTTAGGACTGACCACTCAACAGTCACTTAGTTACTACACTGTGTCCAAGTCATGGATCTCTCTCAGTATTAACTACACAAAGACTCCTCAGTCACAGCAACTGGAAGCTGCACAAATTTGGGAGGAAAGAGATACATATTTAGAAGGCAGTTTGATAGTGTGTTCTCTTAGCAAAATAACAGTAGTAGATTCACACTATGACCTATGACCTCCCCATCTGTGGTTCTTGGCCACGTTTATCATACCAGATATCAGCCATGGGATCTTGGTCACATTTACCACACTAGACATGAGATACTTATAATTTATGTTTTATGGAGCTGTATGAAGGGATTCATAGGGTGAGGTCTTAAAGGATCCTGAGCACAGCCTTTCCTTCCCAAGAAGCTGAGGGTATGTATCCGTCCTTCAGTTTTCATGGCCTCTATGCACTGTTCATTTCTCCTAGGTAGAGAGCACGATTTCTCCTGACCAAGTGTTTTTATGATCTACCGTTGTAGAGTCAGAGAGTTTCTACACGAGTCCCATGGCATGTAAGAGGGCAAATTAGTTTCTATGACCTGCCCTTAAAGATGAATCCTACAATGACTGCCTTGTGGGGAAAGTAGGGAGTAAGAGAAAGGATAGCAAGGGGGAGGGAGGGAGGGAGAGAGGGGAAAAAGGGGGAGAAGGGAGAGAAAGAGAGGGAAGGAAAGAGAGGGAGAAGGGGAGAGGGAGAGAGGGAGAGAGAATTCTAAGCTCTGTTCAGTTTCTGGTGTCTCAGGCACCTAGATATTTTAAAACCATTTTTCAGCTTATTATTCCAAACCCATTTTGGCACAATAGGAGCAAAACCAGCTATAAGCCATGAACCATGAAAAATATAGTCACAATTCATCACGTCCTATAAGCTTCATCTTCAGATTATATCCACAGCATGACCTGTCCACTGCCCAGCAGGCAAACAGTATGTGTAATCCATACCCTCTGCTCTGGGATGGCTCACTCACACACACAAAGGCAAAGCACTATGTCCTCAGGATGGATGGCTTGCTGGCACTTGGTCATCTTATCTGTGCCTGCTAATCTTTTACTACTCAGGCTGCTTGGGCATGGGTCCACTTCCTGTTTTCCTTGAATGGAACCAAGTAGCCCCAGCGTAGGCAAACTGTGTAGCATGCTCTTCTCCGAGAGATCTGCAGACTCTCTCTTCCTTTCTCACATTGCTGAAATGCCCCCTTTCAGCTTGCCCTTTACAGTCAAATTACACTGAGCTACCATGGAACCACTTAACGTTGCCACAGCCATGTCTGCTAGAGATCCGCATATTCCTTAGGTAAACTCTCACTCTCCCAGGACAAGCACACTCCTGTTCTCTTCTTCTTAGTCAATGACAACACATACCTATAGCTGCAAAGACAAACACTGATCATGGAGTTCCCTCCTTTTCTCACATCTCATACTTATTGATTAAAACTTTCAAATACACCTAGTCTGTGACCATCTTTAGTAGTATGACCTTGAAGTCAACTGCTTGGTTCACTTGAACTACTACATTTTAACCAGCTATTCTTCAGTCTTTACCACTGTGGCCTCCTACTCAAGCTAAACCATCAGGTGTCTCTGCTCAATACTCTCCAGGTTTCCAGCCTCAGGCCAATATGTCTACTGAAATCCATGCTATTCTAAGTGACACCTCCTCAGCTCCCCTCCGCCCTCAAAGCCAAGTGCTTCTTCTTCCAGCTACACTGGCGTCCTCTTGGCTCACATACCTCAGAGTCCTTGCCTTGATATGCCTGAAACCTGCCATCTCCCACCATAGCCCTGGGTCCTCTATACTCTCCTCCAGTCACTTAAACTAAGAAGCCCATTCTGACAACTTAATAAAGTGCTCTTCTCCAGTTCATAAGTCACTTAACTCTGTTATGCTAATTTGTTTGCATCTATTACCAGACAGATAGCCTCCTTAAAAGCTGAGGATCTGGGTTATTTTACTCAGAGAAAATACGCCTAGAACAACATAAGCAATTTTTGACATGTGAACACTGTTTTTCATAAAACAATTTTACTAAAAAGAAAATATATCTTCACCTTGGGGGTATAAATTCTCTACCCAAAGTAACACACGATGCCTACTTCACACTACATACAGTAATTAACTCAAACTGGGTCAAAGATCAAGTCCGGGTAGTTCAAATTATAAAACTTTAGAAAAAGAAAACATAGAAGTAAATCTTTGTGACCTTTGATTTGATAGTAGGTTCTCCAATGTGACACTCGAAGCACAACAACCAAAGGAAAATAAGTTCTCTTTTAAAAAGTGTGTTTCAAAGGATACCATCATAAAAAAAAAATAGAAAGTAGAAGAAACAGGGAAGATACATAAATCATGTCTCTTATAAGGGGCATATCTAGAATACATAGAAAATAAAGAACTTTTAAATGTGAGTAATAAAATTATAAATAGCACAACTAAAAATAGGCAACAGAGCTGAATGGACATTTCTCCAAAGGAAATACAGGTGGAAACCGGCCCAGGGGGATCCTCAATATCAGCTGTCACTACAGGGAAACCCAGTCACAAGCACTACCATAGCCACAATGAACAGGGAAAGAGGTGGCAGGAGCTGAAGGGAGCATGGAGATACTGAATGCCCCTCCCCCCACAGCTGAAGGAGTGTGCACAGACACAGCACCTCTGGAAAAGAGCTTGGCAATTCCTCAAAGGAGAAAGCAGAGTGACTACGTGCATCAACAAGTCCTTGAAAAGTCATTTTTTAAAATCTGATAGTCAGTATGCTTATTCTTAAAAATTAAAAAATAGAACAAGGTAGCTTGCATAGGTAGATAAAAGTGCTTCAAGAAGCTATGGATTATTAAATGAAATACCAATGTCTCTAAAGTTGTTAGACAGGGAGACCTCTGGGGTTCCCAAAACAATACAGGCAGAATATAACCGGAAAGAGCTGGCAAGATGCAATTACTGAAGTACCCCATAATCTCCTCAAAAGGCAGAAAGGAATCAAGTCAGAACTGGCCTAGAATTTTCCTGGGAATGAGCCTTCATAGTTCTGGAACATGGTTTGCAGGCTGGGGAAGAATTGTCATTGACAGTTACACTCAGCGGTGGACCCTGCACACAATACTACCAATCAGCAAGGGAAGGTATGCCCACTAATGTGATAGTGGTATATCTATGGGAGAAATAAACTACTTTCTGTGTGGATTTAGTGCAAATTCCACAGGAGGAAATTTATATCTTATGCTACAAAGCTGGTTAAAATCCCATGACCAGGAATGTCAGAGGAGGTCCTAGTGGAGCAGCCATTGCTGTTGTTTTGTTAAATTTACATGATGGGTCCCTTAAACTGCTGTCTAAATAACTGTGGCCAGAGAGTGGTGTTGCCATCAGCTTTGGTCAGAGAAGCTTCCTTTTGTAGCAATCAGCAGTCATAACTGGTTAAATGCTGAGTCCTCAGGCAGAAATGGGACACCAACCTCTTCCTCCCAGGCCCAGGGAACATCACAGAATAAGAGACAGAAGGGATATACATTTAGGAGGAAAATTGAGAAGTAACATTGAATACTGATTTCTCATCACAGTATGGCCATTGTACTCTTGAGTGTATACCAGCTGAGATCACCTGCATAAGATTCTGCCTGTCAGAATCCTATAGTGATTGGAAAGGGGCATGTGAGCCCCAACTCATCTGAAGATGAGTCATAGCTGCTATGGTTTTGTGGGGAAAGTTCCAGTGGGATAGCATTGTTAAGGTCCCCATGTTCCTATAACAATTCCTCGCCCATACTCTGTAAGGAACACTAATGGAACTCGTTTAATCATTTAAAAAAGAGAGTGCAATGGAGAGTGGTTTGGGAAAGGAAGGGAGATGAGGAGACAAGAAGGCATACTAGAAACAGAGAAACATACCAGTATGGAATGTCATAATAAAGCCCATTACACACAATTACCATATGCCAATCAAAACCTAAAAAATTAAATGTATTCCCTCAAAGATTCATGCATTAATGTTCACAGCAATCACAATAAGATGAAAGAGACACACTAAAATGCCCATCAACTGACATGTAGGTAAGTAAGGTCCACATCACAAATTATCTTCCAGCAAGAAGGAAGTGTTGTTATGTATGTATAGATAAACATTTAAAACATGTTCCATGAGCTGGGCTGGTGCCCTGAGCAAGCCTTGGGC
>JADRCD010205168.1:20488-31040 GCA_019843815.1 Montemys delectorum | reverse complement strand
TTCTTCTTCTTCTTCTTCTTCTTCTTCTTCTTCTTCTTCTTCTTCTTCTTCTTCTTCCTCTCTCTCTCTCTCTCTCTCTCTCTCTCTCTCTCTCTCTCTTTCTCTCTCCTTAAAGGCAGATGTCTTGTCCACCATCAGTATATACAGCCATGTCTGGTAGGTAGCAGGTACCTAATATATTCAGGCTGAGTGAATGAATGAATATCCCCAGAAGTTTCAGGAGAAACATTCACTACATCATCTCAAAATGCCTCCCTAGCTACTGATTGAGACCCAAAACCTTACCGCTCCTCGCTTTCCTTTGTCCAGTGGCTTGGGCACCAGGTTAAAATGCAAGTTCTCCCCCCCCCCAGGAAAGGTATTAAACTCAATGATGATCTAATTGTTTGTTGCTGCAGTTGCTGTTCTAAGGGGAGTGTCTTTGCCATCCTGGCATGTGATTACTCAACTTGCAACCTCCAGTCTGAGAAAGAAAATTAGAAATTACACAGTCCCATCTGGAGAGCTTATTGGACTGTATCGCAAGGGCAAGTGTGGCTGATTGTATAAGCCAATAATAAAATTGGTCTGCAGTCCCATTGTGCCCCATGGCACAAGAAGAGTGATGGCTAACATTGTCACATACTCTGTGCCAGCCATAGAGCAATACTCTACAGGCATTGCCTCACTGGCTCCACGCAGCTACAGCCAAAGGTAGGAATTATTGTCTATTTTATAGATGGGGAAAACTGAAACTCATGTTCCCTGGCTAGGGTCACCCAACTGGACTATATCCAGGAGAACCTGACAGCAAGTTCATGTTCTTGTATTTCTCCTGCTCTCTGCTGAGCTGATGGCCAAGGGTGGCATGGCGGGGGTAGAGTTGCAAGAGCTGACTACAGAGTATACTTAACAAAAAGCTGTGGGATCGAGAACCAAACCCTGTGTGCTGGAGTCACATGTTTGATTGGCAGCCTAACTTTCCTGTAAGTAGGCAAATGCTATCTCCCTGCTGCTTCCAATTCTTTTTTCACTCTTCTTTTCAGCTGTTAGTGTGTCCTTTCCTTTCAAAAAAAAAAAAAAAAAAGTGTTTCCTAGGTATTTGGTCTTCAAAGTATGCCCATATCCCACTTTCTAACTTTGGAAGGCAGCCCTGGGTGTTCTTTTGCAAGGTAACAAATTCTCCACCCACCAGAGACCATTTAGAATTGTGGTGCAGGGCTGTGGGAGGTGGCATGGGGGGAGTAGCCGCCTGCTTCTCTCCCTGAGAGCTTTGACCCTAGCTACAAGTGTTCTTTCTTCTCCACCTGCACCCCAAGTCTTTTCTCTGTGCCAGGCCTGCCACACAGTACACATGCCCCACATCTTCAAGACACATGCACACACACACACCTTCCATGTCTTAAGAAAGTGAACTGTGCTCCCTCTTATACAGTCAGCTTTGTACAAATGGATACTCCTCATGTACGACTTACTCAGGATAAGATTCTACTCCATGCCCACAAATCTTTCCTTTGGAAGAAATTAAGGATACAGTGAACAAGTTAATTGCAGTGTACTTGTGTGAGTGGGGAAACCTGAAAATAATCTAAACATAATGTTGGTTAAATAATATTTCAGAATAATTTGTGTCGTGTGTGTGTGTGTGTGTGTGTGTGTGTGTGTGTGAAGTTGCTTGCAGAGCCCTGTGAGGTGCTTCTGTTACGTGTCACGAGGGAGAAAACAAAGACAGAGAGGTTTGTTCACTTGCTCACGTTTTGACAGACAAAAGTGTGGTGTTCGAACCCCATTGATCTCAGCAGTCTAGCTTCCTCCCCCTGTCTCTTAGCCAGTCCACATATAAGCTAGGGCACATGAACAGAGAAAAAGCCAACTTCCATATAAGTTATACTATGGACAAGTATTAGTGGTACGTTAAAATAAAAAAGAAACGAAATATCACATTGTGTATGGTTCTCTTTTTTAAGGATGTGAATTCTTGAACTAGGAAAAAAGCAATAGGGCATTGGTGGGGGGAGGTCCCACCAATCTGCTGGCAGTAACTCCCTGGGGAGCTACAAGGAAGTTAACTTTTTCTCATCTTTCTTCTTGTCTAACCATAGGTATGGGAGCCAGGCTACTAAACAGGCACATCCCAGTCATAGGGAAGAGGGCCCTGTTGCCTTGCACTAGAGGACGGAAGGTGAGCCCCAAGGTGTCCTTCTGCCCACTTGACAACCGCTTTCCCTCAAGGTACCACCCACCTGCAGAAATTCCCTTTGATGATCAGTGTTATCAACCTGACAGAATCACCTCTATCATAATCCTCTATGTGGGCCTGGAGGGATTGATTAAATTAGGTTAATCGACTTGGAAAAGACCCGCCTTCATGCACTTTAAATGTGGACTACTAAGGAGAAGGCTAGAGAAGCAGAATTCATCTCTCTCTACTTCCTGATGCTGATGCTCTGACCAGCTGTCTCGAGCTTCAACAGCCGTGCCTCTTGCAGCATGGTGCACTGTACCCTCAAACTGTGAACCCAAATAAATGTCTCCTTCCTTAAATTACCTTGCCAGATGTGTTGTCACAGCAACAAGACCAAAAACCTGAAACATTCCCTGACCAATGTTTCAAGCCCAAATGTACTGTTACACGTCCTCACTGGCACCAAGGCGCTAATCACTCTGATGGTGACAGAGAGCTATAGGCAAGGAGGTATCAGGGACAATCTAACATCAGCCTTCACGGGCAGCATCCTATTATTTAATTCCTAATACATGGGATCAGTCTGTGGACAGTTGAAACCAGATAACTGATCAGTAAATCGAGAGAAGCGGGAAGTCAGAAAGGTCAGCAGGCTGCTTTCTTCTGCCATGGGTCCTCAGAGCACACTCTGTCCGAAGCAACACCATCATAGCTTTCCTCCACTGGTCGGCTCACCTGCTGAAGCCTTCTTTTTCCACGCTGTCCTCTTCACTTGGCCCCAGGTCACAGCTGTCTATAGAGGTCTCTGGGGACATGTGAACGTGGAAGTAAAGCAGCAGCCTCCGTGCTCGTGAAGCCGATGTGCACACTCATTGTGCATCCTTCTGGGGGAATCATGGCTCCTCCGCATCCTCTTCCTTCTTTCTCCTCCAGCTACGGAGGCCTGGATGAAATCCAGCTTTACAGAAAGATTCTTGCTTTGTTTCAGAGTCAAAGTCCAAAGTGGTGAGAACAGATAGAGATTCCGGTTGTCTTTGTGGCTTTTTGTCCACTTGACCATGATTGCGCCCACATCTTACTGGCTTTTTTCCCCCACACTTCTGGTCTACAGCAACTTCAGAACCATCACTGGTTACAGAGAGTCCAGCTTTCTGTTGGTTCTTCCCTAGCCCCAAAGGTGGATACAAGCTCCAAGCTCCATTACCAACCTCTTGCTCCAAGTTAGATACAGTGGGACTGCTTCCCCTATGAAACCTTAAATGATGTGTCAGGAAAATGTGTCCCCTTCTGCCAGGCTACTCATTTACAATGTTGAGTTACTGAGTTTCATCATTTTATAACATCTAACATTAAAGAGGAGGCCACTACTGAGTGAATACATTTCCCGAGGCTTTTATACGGAATTGTCACTAATCAGAGGAATCAAACAACAGCAATGTGCTCTTCCCTCTTTGGTGATTGCAAGTTCTAAACCAGGCAGGGCCATGTGTCATTCTGGAACTCTAGGGAGGACACATCCTTCTCATCTAGCTTCTGCTGGTTGGCAGCATTCCTTGGCTTGTGGCCACATGACTCTATGGTCGCATTGCCCTCTCCTTTAACTGCCACTTCTCCTTCTGCTGTACTCTGATAAAGACACTTGCTTTTGGGTTGAAGGGTCATTGGATAACCCAAGTTGATTTCTTCACCTCGAGATCCTTAGAGCAGCTACATCTGCAAAGACGCTTTCCCCCACTACGTTAATGTCTGCCTTTCCATGGACACTGGCTTCCACATCCTTTGGCTACCTCATACCCACATCTAAGCTAACGGCCCTTCGCTCAAACTCCTTGGCCACTCCCAGCTAACATGTAAGCTCTGCAAGCCTGGAAAAGCTCACTAAGGCTGTTTCTTTACTTCACTTATAAAGCTTACATCTATACATTAAGACTCAATTGAGTGGCCAGTGGGGCCAGGATAGTCACCCATTCTTGATTCGACTCATGATATCATCTTTTCAATTAATATAACTTTATTGAATGATTAAGACAACAACTCTTAGTGATCACTTTTCCCTGACTTGACCAATGCTGTTTATAAAATGCCACTCAGTGCACTTCCCAGCCACTCTACCTCTGGATGCATCTTGTGAACAAGCTCTGAGTCGTGAAGTGTCGGTAGAAGTGACAGGTGCCAGTAAGATGACTTTTTAAATGTTTTTTTTTTATATATTTTCTAATCTTTTGAGATTTAGTTTTTATTTATCCCATGTGGATGTCTTGCCTGTGTATATGTCTGTGCACCACATGCATGCAATACCCCTAGGGACCAGAAGAGACCAATGGATCCCCTGGAACTGGAATTGCAGATGGTTCTTTGCTGCCATACAGGTGCTGGGAATTGAACCCAGGTCCTGTAAACGAGCAGTCAGTGCTCTTAAACACTGAGCCATCTCTCTAGCCCCAAGGTTACTTTTTCCAAAGTGCAATTACCCTGTCTCTACTTCTGCCATGAGATTCAAATGGTGTAGCTACAAAACGGAGAAGCACCCATCAGTCTGGAACCCTGTGTGACTTTGAGAAGCATGCACTAGCTGGTTCTGGACGTAGAGTATAATTATAGGATGCAGGCACTAGAGGAGGAATGAGAAAGAAACAGGGTGCTTTACCTATGGTGGGGAAAGGAAGGTAATACAAAAGGGGAATAAATAACACTAGGAACATTTGGAAAAGTCATAGAAAAAATGTTATTTTATAAGCTTACTTTAAAATATATATATGATAGGTGTGCACTCAAATGTGAAATTCTCAAGAACATAAAAATTCAAATTAAAAAGTTTAAGAGCCACAATTATTATATGAAGCCCCAGGAATCTGGAAGTCGTTGTCACAGGATAACATTGCCCTTTCTGACCAGCCGTCTGGAATAATGCAACCGCTCTCTGCGTGTGACCAGCATGCAATGAGAATCTGCTAAGTTGCCCTTGTTAAACTGACTTCCTTTCCAATCCGTGAGGTGCCGGGCAGTTGTTCCTCAGACGAGGACAAGTTGTAACCCTAACGATCTTGTAATGGTGTCGCCTACAGAATAGTCATCTAATTTCTTCAGCATATGAGTTTTTAGTTGATTTATGTTAATTAGTGGTGATATCTATTATAACTTATTCTACAGATTTTTAAAAAATGTTTTTACTCTTAAAATCTGCTAACAAACTGGCATACTTAGGTCTCTGGTTTTGTGAAGTAGTTTGTGAAAACTACTCCCAAGTGGAAGGATTAAAAGGTGCTACGTGCCTCCCACGTGGACCTGTGAGGTTGGGTGTCTTAGAACCTCTTCAAGCTGATATACAAGCATCTCTCCCAGCATATGTTGAGTCCGTTTCCAGGCACCCAGCATTTATATGTGCTCCATCTTAGTCTGGAGAGTGCAACCAGAGGAGGCCAGAGCATACTTGATGTCTCTCCTTTCTGTCACAGGCAGAGGCACATCCCTCTCCTCCTACCTTTTACCAATGTCCTCCTGTGGATGGGCACCCACTAGGGACACATTGATGTGGGAATCCAGAAAGCCTCTGTAACCAGACACCACACTCTTCCGATTATCTAGCTTTCCACAAGGCGTGTTTCCAGCATGATTCTAATTACTTTTAAAAGCTCATAATGTGAGTCTATTGTTTTGCTCAATCATACATTAATAATTTCTGTAATGAGACAGTGGTCACTAGAGATTAAGGAGGGGAGAGGGAAGATGGGAAGGGAGGTTAAATAAGAGGTACCAAGACACAGGTAGATAGATGGAATTTGTCCTACTGCTATATAGCACAGTAATGTAATTAACAGTCTAGAATTAATGACATATCCCAAAATAACCAGAAGAGTTCAGAGGTTTCCAACACATGGAAATGATAAATGTTCAAGGAAAGGGAAATGTTAATTGCTCTGATTATCGGATACACATACATGCATATGTTTAATCTATGTATACATTTTAATTGTTAAATGTAAAAAAATGAAAGAATATTGAATAAAAGAACCGTGTAACAGAGAGCCTTGTGGCTACATAAAAATGATTAATTTCAATTTCTATACTTCTTTTTGATATGGAATGACTCCATGGTCAATGAAAGAGTTTTAATCACACACACACACACACACACACACACACACACACACATACACACACACACACACACATAATAAAGATAGGATTTTTTTAAAAAAAGAAAGAAATGGAGTGTATTTCCAAGGAGAAAAGAAGATGAGGCAACATCTTTGACTACCAAACACAGAACTGTCTGTATTTTTTAAGAATTATTTATTTACCATGTATAGTGTTCTGTCTGCATGCATGCCTACACACCACTAGAACAAGGCACCAGATCTCATTATGGATGGTTGTGAGCCACCATATTGTTGCTAGGAATTGACCTCAGGATCTCTAGAAGAGCAACCAATACTTTTAACATCTGAGCCATCTCTCCAGCTCCCAATTTTCTGCAATTGTGAAGGGATGATAGGAGGGGTGTCCGCCACGATTCTGCTGTGGTGTCATCACACAATGACGAATGGTCTCTCCAGAGAGACGGGGTTTATTTGTATTTTGGTTCCAGAGGAACAGAGTCCATCATGATGGGCAAGAATACCAGCAAGTGGCAGGCTTAGAGACAGGAACAGGAGGCTGAGCAGTCAGATCTTTAACAGCAAGCACTAAGCAGAAAGAACCAGTGGGAAGTAGGGAGGGGCTGTACACTTTCAAAGCGGGTCCCCAGGGATGTATTTCCTCCATCAAGACCACACCTTCTAAAACTTCCCAAGCAGTGCCACCAGCTAAGGACCACATGCTCCAGTGCCTGAGCCTCTGGAGGACACTCTCATCCAAACTGCCACCAAGAGATAGCAGGTAGGCTTGGTGCTTACATTTTATTGGAAATTTGCCAAACGATACAGTTTTACCTGAAACTGACAATGTGCCAGAAATTGGATCATTCTCAAGCAAGTTGAGAATGGCTGATAAAGCACATGCTTTCCCAAAAATTGAGAAACTGAGTGAGAGGAAGGAAGGTGAAGCTGAGACCCTGAAAGGGCTCCTCCTAGCTGTAGGCTACAGCTGATGCTGCCTCTGAACACCACACAGGATGCTAAGCTGGAGGGACAAAGTTAAATTCTTAAGGCCTTGACCTGTAAGTGAACACTCAGGAAACCAACACCTCTGGCTCCTCCTTCCCACTCTGTCTTCTATCCCCAACATCTAAAGCAATTTACCTCCTTTGTCAAGGATTTGTATCTTCTTGATATCGTTGGTGAACAAAGTACCAAGAAACACACAATTTGTTACATTTGGGATACTGCTACCCGGGCTGCTCTTGAACCCTAGGCTGCTTATATTTCAGACCATGAGAAATCACTCTATTTTTTGAAATGTGTTTTTTAATCCAGAAAGGCCAGACAAAGCTAAGACTATAGGTTCACTGTCTAATCACCCAAAGGTTGAATAGTCCAAGCTGCCAAAGGAATTCTTTGAGTCTGTCCTTCTGTGGAGGTTTATTGGATAGATCTGGATGTACTGTGTCTTGGTTTATGGTGGAGAAGCCAACGGTCACACAGTAGAATGAGCGCTCACATCAAAGCTTGTATCCGTGGCCGTCTGGCTTGCATGCTGAGTACCTTTTCCTCTAACTATATAAACTGGGGGACTCCCAAGAACAGAGTTTGGGTACAAAATAAAATATCAATATGAAAATGCTTGATTAAAAAAGTATAGAAGTAGCAGGTCGTTTACTGCCAGGAAGATGAAATGTTCCATGTCTCCGACGGTCTTTCAGAGGGCCCAGTCCTTCATAGCTCCTGCTCCCACCTAAATATCATCACCGCCAACCCAGCCCTCTAGTTTTACCCTATTTTTCTTTGGGAAAAAAAAAAGAACAACTGGTGGCCTTTTAAAAAATAAATAGTAGAAATACTAGAAATAGAGGCCATTTATTAAGAAGTAAAAGGCACTCCCCAAAACGGGATTGGGTTAGTGAGCTGGGAAGTAGCGTACACTCAGAAACTCTGGGCTCCAGTCTCCTGAGGCTTCCCAGGTCATTTGCACTGCACCCATCTTTCTTCACATTTCCACAGTGGCAGCTTTTTCTATGCTTTCTCTGTTTGTGATATGTAGCCCAGGTGTGGCAGACATTCCTTTTTTTAACGTTTTTTATTTTTATGTGTATAGGTGTATTGCCTGCATGTGCGTCTGCGTACTACATACATGCAATACCCACAGAGACCAGAAGAGGGCGCGAGGTGTCATTGAACCGGAGTTACAGAAGATGGTTAGCTACCAAGAAGGTTCAGGGATTCAAACCCAGGTCCTCTGGGAGAACAGCCAGTGCTCTTAACCACTGAGTCATCATCTCTCCAGTCCCAACAAGTTGTTATATATGTAAACCTTATTGTCCCTCTCCCCAAGCCTACTCTTCTACCACAATTCCTCCCTGAGAGCTACGGTCCCAAGAATCTTTTGGGGTGGCAGAAGGATGATAATCTATCAGTCTCCTATCACTTCTCCCATGCTGGTGAGGGACATCATCATCCATGCCTAAGAGGAGCCACACAGCTTTCTCCCTGCTTTACCTCTAAGTTAGAGACGGGGCTTTGGGTCTCCTGTGCTAGAACCCTAGCATCATAAGGAGTTTAGTCTAAAATGGACATATGTGGCTTATTGTCTCTTGTGTATAAGGTTGCACTATTTGGACTGAGAACCAACTCTGTTGGAAAGAGCGTTTGCTCTTCAAGCATAATGACCTGAGTTTGAATCCCCAGCACCTGTGCAAAGTAGTTGCTCGTGGCCATGCATATGCCTGTAACTTCAGTGCTGGGCTAACAATAGAATGATGCAGAGAGGTCACTGGGACAAGCTGGTCACCAGCCCAGGTTCAGATTTAATGAGAGACCTTTTCTCAAGGAAATGAGATGGAGCATCATGAAGGAGAACACCTGGCCTCTTCTCCCAGCCCCATACAGGCACACAAGCACACATGCGTGTGTGTGTGTGTAACGTACCACAGAGAAAGAGAGAGAGAGAGAGAGAGAGAGAGAGAGAGAGAGACAGAGACAGAGACAGAGACAGAGACAGAGACAGAGACAGAGAGACAGACAGAGAGACAGAGACAGAGAGACAGAGACAGAGAGACAGAGACAGAGACAGAGACAGAGAGAAACCAGGGCTGGCAAGGTGGCTCAGCAGGTAAAACTGTTTGCTACCAGAATCCACATGATAGAAGGAGAGAGCCTACTGACCCTCTGAACCCCTCACATGTACAGTGGAACACTCACCCACATGTATGCATGAGCATACACACACATAAATGTAATCAGTTTGTTTTTGTTTTGTTTTTTAAATTCACTATTTGCAGAGAGTGTGGGAGCTAGTCTTCATAAATTAAAGTCAAGGGTATTTGATACCTCCCCAGTGCCCAGCCAACTGCTGAGAGATATTTTCATAGCCAAATTCTGCCAAATGTTTCAAAAAGTCAAATTAAATTTCAATTATTTTGTCCAAGTAACAATTTGATCTTGAAAATTTCCCTTAAAACTCTGAAAGCGATCCAGGGGTGGGGCTGGGTACTTGGGTTAGTACCCACTTCTCCATCTAAGTATCTGGCAAAGGACCTACTCTGGCAATGTTCTAAGACAAGAGATCAGCATGCTCTATCCTCTGAGGCTCACTGATGCTGCCAAGGCTTGGGAACATGAGGCTAAAAATCATTTCCCATCATACATGGGCTTCCCTTGAGCCATCTTCCATAGTTTTAAAATGTCCAAATTATTAATATTAAAAGCAAAACAGGTCTATGTCCAACCTCAAGATCTCTTGGTGCACTCTCATGCTGGCAAAGTTAACAGCTAGCTGTGCCCCCAGGGGTGGGAGCCCCTGTGCTGTTTGCAAGGCGATTGGAGAGGTGCTAATTTGGGGACAGAGGAACTGATTCCTCCATGCATGCACCAGTACCCAGGTAGACAGACTCCTCCACCCCCGTTCTTCACAAGCACTCTGAGCACACTTTGGCATCCAATACCAACACAGTGTTCCAGGAGGCTCTAGGCCCAAAGTCAACACTTATTTCTTCTCCTTTCCCATGCCTGACCTGCCAGTTTTCATCCCTTGTATCTTATCATTTAAGACCAGTCCAAAAGGCATGGCTTGGATCCCTCTTCCTCTGCACTCAAACAACCAGACCCTTACCTCTATTGGAACACTGGTCACAGGGCTGTGAGCAACTCATCCCTGTACCTCCAGCTAGACTTTGAGCAGCCCAAGGGCAATAACTCTGTTTGACCTAACCTTTGAGCTTGAAAGTGCTTGATAAACATTTGACAGATGGATGGATGGATGGATGGATGGATGGATGGATGGATGGATGGATGG
>JADRCD010205168.1:0-20478 GCA_019843815.1 Montemys delectorum | reverse complement strand
TGGATGGATGGATGGATGGATGGATGGATGGATGGATGGATGGATGGGTGAGTGAGTGGATGGATGGATGGGTGGATGGGTGGGTGGGTGGGTGGATGGATGGATGGATGGATGGGTAGGTGGGTGGTTGGGTGGGTGGATGGATGGGCAGATGAACGAATGAATGGGTGATTTCTTTGTCACTGAAGGTAGTAGAGAGTTAATACAATGTGATAGGTGGCTAATGGTGTAATTTCAGGCTGATAAAGGAAAACAATGAGAGACCTGCCCTCCTTCCTTCAATCACTTCACAAAAGTATTAACATGAAAGGCTGGCCTTGAGTTGGTAGATAATGTTCCTAAAAAAAATAAATAATCTTCCCAGGAGGTTATCAGGGAGATTAGCTCAAAAGGAAACTCTCCTCTCATCATTGTTCAGTGAGTTACTTTGCTAAGCAGATCCTTCACTGGGGGCTGGGACTCCGCATGAGTGCTTGGGCTCTTATCTTACCACTAAGAGGCCTGCATTGTGTGCAGGAAGCCCCAGGGACCATCAAACACTGCCTCTGTCTTTTGCAATTCTTACCCACAAAAGGTGTGTTTACTTTCCTAACACTTTCAGCTGGATTCGCCCATTTTCCTTTCCTTGTATCTGTCTTTTATAAGCTCAGTTTTGACAAAAGTCACATAGAGGAATGCACTGCTCAACATCTGGACCCAAGCAGACAGGACATTGCTGTGGAAGTGGATTGGACCCTTGGGGAATAACTTGACTGAGACAAAAAAAAAAAAAATCAGATCAGGCAATGAAAAAAAAAGAAATTGTAGAAGCCAGACCTATCCCTGGGATGACTGGAAACAGACACTTCAAGCTGTCTGAGCAGCCATCCTGACTCCAAGATGCCAGGCACAAACCCAGCATGCTTAATAGTGTTTAATAACCTGGGTCCAGCCATCTCTGGGAGCAGGTTCTGAGTCATAGCTCAACACTCCTCTCATTTTGTGGCTCTTTGGCTTGTCAAAAACTTGCCCTAAATATATTAATTATTTTAAAAACAAACTTTTCATCTTTTTGAAAAAGAATGTGTAAAGGGTGGTATGTGCACATGAATTGGCTCCAGGGGCAAGAAGAGGGTGTCAGATTCCCTGGCAATGGACTTATGGGTGGTTATAAGCCACCCAACATAGGTGCTGGGAACTAAACTCAGCGCCTATGCAAGAACAGTATGTACTCTAAACTGTTTAGCCATCTCTCCAGCCCCATGAACTTTATGTCTCAAGTGGCCTCATGTATCAGCAAAGGTAAGAAAGCAATTACCCAGGAAGCAGTTTTAGCAGAACTGACTTCAAGCAATAAGGAGGCCTCCAAAGATTGGGTCACCCTTTCAGTGAGGGTCTGCTGTTATGGTGTTGGGTTAAGTGGCTCCCCACACAATGTCATCCCCATGAAGAGGAGAGTCGCAGTACCCCTCAGGTATCCACAGTCTCCATTAGAGTGTCATAGTGACTCAAATCCCGTAAATGGAAATGTGATCTTTAGGTTAAACAGTGACTCATTACGTATCCTATTTTAAAGTATGATAGCCCTTTGAGAAAGAGCTCTTCCTGTTTCTAAGTCACAACAGCTCACTGGATTCCTTTCCTCTCAGGACTCTCAAGTCCAGGATAGCAGGAGCTTGGGCCATGCTAAGTGCACAGCCTGTGTTGTAATTTGTTTGTCTGTGGTTTGGGGGTAGGAAGAGGTGTGCTGGTTAGTTTTTTTGTCAGCTTGACACAGGCAAGAGTTATCCGGGAGAAAGAAAAACCTCAACTGAGAAAATGCCTTCATCAGGTTGGCCTAGAGACAAGCCTGTGGGTCATTTCCTTAATTGATGATTGGTGTGGGAGGGCCCGGTTCACTGTGGGCAGTGCCACCTCTGGGCGATTGGTCCTGGGTTATATAAGAAAGCTACTGAGGCAGGGCCATGGTGGCGCACGCCTTTAATCCCAGCACTTGGGAGGCAGAGGCAGGCAGATTTCTGAGTTCAAGGCCAGCCTGGTCTACAGAATGAGTTCCAGGACAGCCAGGGCTACACAGAGAAACCCTGTCTCAAAAAACAAAAACAAACAAACAAACAAGAAAGCTGCTGAGCAAGCCAGTAAGAAGCACCCCTTCATGACCTCTTCTTCAGTTCCTGACTCCATGCTTGTACCCTGCTTGAGTTCCTGCCTAATTTCCCTCAATAATAGGCTGTGATAGGAATGTGTATAACAAACACACTTTCTTCCAAAAGTTGTTTATGGTAATGGTGTTTATCACAGCAACAAAAAGTAAACTAGGAAAAGAGGTAGAGTAAGAAGGAAAAATGGGTGAGAGGAAAGAATACAGGAAGATTGGTGGCTTAAAGCTGTCTGAGCCGCTCTTTGGTTCCAAGAAAGCGATTACACTCAACAGACTACTTTTGATAAAACACACACACACACACATATACATGCACGCACATACACATGCACATACATGCACCCACACACATACACACACATATATATGCACGTGCACACACATGCACACATGCACACATATATACATACATACACATATACACACATATGCACACATATATATCACATACATGCATACATATACATGCCCACATGTGCCCACACATATGCATACACATGCACATATACACAAATATGCACATACATACACATGCACACACATATGCACACACACACACACACACACACACACACACACACACGCAATCTACCTATAAGGATGACTCTGTGTTCTTGTGGGTTAGTGTAGCCCCACTTAAATTTTAAGCTCCCAGGCACACACAGGAGCAGTGGAAGCTATTGACCGAGGGTGGAGACTGATCAGACCCAGAGTAAAGCCTACAAACACAGGGAGTTCCTCAATTCCTAGTCACTGTGAAGCTGCAGACAAGAGGCCAGTGCTGACCCAGAGTAGCATCCGACACTCAGAGGAAGACTAAAGGCAGACCTCTTGCCCTAAACATCAACATCACAGAAAAAACTAGCTCTCAACTCTACTACAGCTTAGCCTTCTCCTGAACATTGTAAATGCCTCCACTCAAAGAAGAAAAGATACTTGAACTTAAAAATAAAAATAAAAAATATGAAAGAAAGAAAGAGAGAGGGAGGGAAGGCGGGAGGAAGGAAGACTAAAATAACAACTAGGTTCAGATGTACAAGTCTTAGCATAGAAATGAAAACAATAAGAAAATCTAAGATAACATTTCCTTCCCAAAAATTATCAATCCCAGAGAAATGGCTCCTAATGAGAGCAAATTGGAAGAACTTCCAGATAAAGAATTTGAAACCATAATTATAATTATGTTCAAACAATATAAAGATGTGAGCTCACAGCAAGAGCACAAAGACCAAGAGCTGGATGAAATAGGGACATCAGTCCAAACATGAAAAAAAAAAAAGTCACTGAGGGAAACCTGACCTGAAATGTGCTGGAAGTGATGCTCCACTCCACAAACAAAACCACAGGCTCAGTGGTAGACTTCGCCAAGAAAATGGACTGTGTGGGAAAAGAGTAATGTGGCTGGAACACAAATTAGAGCAATTAGTAAATCTTTATGATGTAAGAGCTCTGAGACACCAGGAGAAGATCAGATCTTCAAGTTATGGAAGTAGTTATTCAAGTAGAAGGAGAAGACTGCCACACCAGGGGCATGGAATACATTTTCAATAAATCTTAGAAGAAAATTTCTCAAGCCTAATGAAAGAGAGATATTATCCAGATACAAGAAGCATGAACAATACCAAATACAGAGGAACAGAAGAGAAAATTCTCCACAACAAATTGTAGTTGAAAACACCAAAAATGCAAGCTAAATAACAGACATTGAAGGCTGCAAGAGAGAAAGCCTCGTCACCTCTAAAGGCAAACCACTAGAGTAACACCTGATTATTTGACAGAAACTTCTCAAGCCATATGGGTACTGAAAGATATATTCCAAGCCCTGAAAGACCACAACTGCCAAGCCAGATTGTTATAGCCAGCAAAACTATCTGCTAAAATAGAAAGAGAAATAAAAAATGTTCCATGATAAAAATAAACTAATGGAATTAGTAAGCCAGATCTACAGAAGGTAGAAGAAGCAATAGTTTCATCTGGAGACAAGAATAAACAGAACAAAGATGTCACAGGGATAAATAAACAATACTGGGATGATTAATCCAAAGTGATCTAGAAAAATGCCACAAAGTCAATAAAATGACAGGAATCAATATTCATCTTTCAGTAATAACTCTGAAAACTAATGGTCTCCTCAAGGGTGAGGGAGGTTTAAGTGGAAAGAGGTGGGAGGAAGAGCTAGGAGAAAGGATAATTAACATTAAATATATTTGCAAAAATCCATATGGAACGTATTGGTTTATATGGGGATACCCTACACAGAGGATGATGCTCCTCTCAAAACCCATAGGTCACCAAATAAAAAACTCAGTGCTAGGTGTGGTATGGATACACCCCACTCAAATGTTAGTAAGAAATGTCCTGGAGGTTCCAAAAACAATACAGAATATTGCTATTGCTTTTTTGTTGTTGTTATTGCCCACAAGAACTCAATTGCAAGACCCAATTACTCATGATACCACACACTTTATCACAGGACATGGAGGAATCAAGTTGGTTAATGGCCTGGAAGCTTGCTCTAGGATAGTTAACTTTCATTGTACTGACTGTTGGGGAAGAGAAGGGAGTCATGAACAATTTAACCTACCTAGTGTAACAAGATACGCCACAGGTGCAATAGTGGCATGAGTGTTATGTAGGTAACCAATGCTTTCTAATTGGACTTAAGGCCCACCCTCCACAGAAGGAAATGCATACTTGGTACTGTAAATCTGGCCAGGAACCCATTGTTTGGGGAGCTCCTAGGCTCTGTGGAAGAACCAACTACTATTAGTTTGCTAAACAGACCTAGCATCATATTGCCCTCTAAATTTATGTCTCTATACCCAGAGATGAAGGCAGCTCTCAGACCTCATCAGACAAGTGTCTCTTTGCAGTGCACAGCAGAAACTCAGTACAGAGAATAAGTGTCTGTGAAATGATCAGCTACAAGTTGGACATCTCTATCACAGCACCCTCCCCCAAAGTTCAGGGGCCATTACAGGAGACAGGGATGGAAAGACTGTAAGAGCCAGAGATTGGCAAGAACCGGAATGAAATGGTGTCTTCGGGATATGACAAGACTAATGGGTTCATAGCAGTTGTGGTTACTCGAACAAGACCCAGACAAGATCAAGCCAGTAAAACTCCATCACAGAGAGGGAATGGGCTCATGAAACCCTCACACTTCTATCTGAGGAGCTAATGGTGATTGATAGCTTCTAGGGAGGGAGAATCAGTTTTCTTTAATGGTATGGCCCTTAGTAGGTGAACTGTGCCACCAGGCATGGCCACTGCTCATGAGTCTGTAAGCAGCATAACCTTGATCCAGAAGTCTTTTTGCAGTGGACAACAGTCAATACTGAGATGTGTAGCTAGTCAAAGTGCTGAGACTAAGAGACGGAGTGCTCAGTCTTAAGTGGGACGCCTTTCTCAACACCTCTTCCCCACCATCACCAAGGTCTAGAGAACATGTTGGGAGAAGAGGCAGAAAGAAAGATCCAGATGGTGGAAAGAATGCTGTGAAATGTAAACTTCTAGTGTTGACAGGGCTACTGCACTCAGGAATCCATCATTAGACCTAACCCAGATTGAGCCAGCCCTCTCTAGGCCCCACCCCTTATTGAGGAATTATTGGCAGCCGATACCTGCTGGAGGAGGGAGAATCATTCCTGTTGTTGTTTTTTTCTTAATGTATAGCCACTGGTAAGTTTTTCACACTCCAGTAGATGCCCATATCCATATATATGTGTGTATATATATATGTGTGTGTGTGTGTGTGTGCGTGTGTGTGTGTGTGTGTGTGTGTGTGTAGATATATGTATATATCTATACACACATATATATACAACACTGTATATATGTATATACATATACATACAGCACTAATTAGACTTAGTGAGTTATAGTAAAAATATGGCATAAAGCTGGGGGAGGGCAGTGTTGAAAGTGAAAAAAAATGGTAGATGGGTATGCTTATGTTCTATTGCAAACATATGTGAAATATTCAAGAATAAAGAAAAATAATATTAAAAGAGAAATGTCTGGGAATGAGAGAAGCACACCTCTAGGTGTGTCCATGTTGAATTTCCAGAGATTAGTAGATCATAAGAACTCTGGATTGCCTAGCCAATGTGTTCCCTCTGGAAAGCTACCATCACAAGGAGGTAGGTGAAGGGACAAGGTGGGGCCTAGGTGGAGGAAGGGCATTACTAGAGGCCTGTCCCTGGGAGTCACATATCTTCCTGTCCCCTTCTAATATCCTTCTCTTTGTTTCCCATCTATCAAGAATTGAGTAACAGGGCTAGCAATGAGGCTCAGTGGGTAAATTACCTACTTTACTTTGTTACCAAGCCTGAGGTCATGAATTCTGTCCTTAGGACTCACATGGTAGAAGAAGGGAACTAAGCCTTTTAAATTGCTCTCTGACTTACAACCTACACACACACACACACACACACACACACACACACACACACGCACATGCACACGCACACGCACACGCACACACACACACACATGCACACACACACACACACACACACACACACACACACACACAAACATGCTCGTGCACAATTTTAAAATGCAATTTTAAAGTGAACAGTACCTCCACCACACAGACCTGCTACTGTGATGCTCTCTCCAAGCATATGAAGGCACACCTATCTGAACTGAATCCTCTGAAATTATGATTTGTTCTGTCAGGAAAAGAATGTGGATCTGGATGGAAGGGGAGATGGAGAGAAACTGGGAGGAGTTTAGGGAAGGAAAGTCATAATCCCAATGTATTATAGAAAAAGACTCTATTATTTTCAATAAAGCAAAAAAACTGTAATGTTCTTCCAGACACCTAGTCCTGGGGACAAGAAAAACTGTTTAGAAACAACGCAAACTTCAAGCATCTCCAAATTCTGTACTATTTCTCTAGTGGAGCACAATCAGGCACTTAAGTGATCCTTCTCTGATGGCATCCTGGTAAGAAGCAGTTCTGTAGTGTGTCCCTCCACAAAGTGGGAATCCTGCCCCTTCTCGGGAGAGCCACATCTGCATTGGAACCAATGCTTTCCCTCATTACACTTCCAGAGGCCCAAGGCCATTTTGATGTAACCCAATGCCACGCTTTTGAACAAACAATTTCAAGACTGGGTTGCGTCAGAGCTACTATAACCTCTAGCTAACTCTGGAATACCATCGAATTTCTGTCAGCGACAGCAGGCCCAGGCAGTAGAATTCTACTGCCTTATGTTGCCATGTGCAAGAGATTAACATTCCTTGCCCGCCTATTCAACAAGAAGGTCTTTCTCCTCTCTCTCTGTAAGGAGCTTGAGGAGGTAAGACTATACCACAACTGACAGATTGACATATCTCATGATGGGGTGGGTCATTGGCAGACCTGTATTTGCTTCTGCCTACGGCACGGCCCAGGGCTCTTGGCCCTTCTTCAGCTGATAGAACTTTGCCCAGGATGATCAAACGCCATGCCCATAAACAAAGATACAAATGCCGTGTGCAGCAAGCCCTGGCTCTCAGGACACACATACCAGAATTTTTAGAACTAGCAGGAAAGGGGTTAACTGCCTTGAACACCCTCTTGCTTCCTGGGAGAGCCTTTCCCTAGCATGGTTGTCCCGGAGTGGCACCTGGAATCCTGCTGTACTAATCTCTGCTATGTGTAGAACACATAATGCCTCTGTGGCCTGCTTCCTTGGAAAGCAGACGGGCCACCAAAGGATTGCCTGATAATGATGGGTGGCATCACTATCCTCCAACATTTGTTCTTCAAAGGTCGGGAGGCAGGGAAGACAAAAATCTAAGCAGCTATTCATATGTCCCCTGGAGCTGGAGGCAGGCCAGCACCTTCGAAACATGCCAATCTTATCCTACCAACCAGCTAACTGCAACAAGACTTCTGAAAGGCCTGGAGTAGAGAGTGCCCTGGGCCTCACTGTCCACCCCCTCCCCCATGCTCGCCTGTCTCCCCAGGTGAGAGGCATCACAAACCAGGACTGCATATTATTGCTTTGAAGTTCAGCTACAAGCTTTCTACATAGTCAAGCACTGTTACTTCCACAACATGGCTGATTGCACACAACCATGGGGTAGCTCTTTAAATTGAGAACTGGCAGCTTTGGGAGCTAGAAGAGTCCTTGAGAACCATCCTAACTCTGTCCTGTTTACCAACAAAGAAAGCAAACTCCAACGGATGTTCAAGTAAATGATTCCTGAGACAGCTAAATTAAAAACAGAATCTGCCTCCTCCCCTAAAGTCTAAGATCCATAGTGTTCCCCACCCCAAGGAAAAAAAGGCTTAAATCACAGCCAAGGAGATTTAGAATGGGATGAAGAACTCACTGGCAATAAAGATGATTAAATACTAGAACAGACAGCCATAGGGAATTTTGAAATCTTCCTCCCTGGAGACCTGTTAAAATAGGACAGTTAACCATCTGTCTGAGTTGATTTAAGTACAGTCCTGCCTTGGAGGTAGGAAAACAAGGAGCCAATTCGCTCACCTGCCACGTTCTGGCTTCTAGAATCACACCTGGGTGTAGATGCATATGCTATGGGGATCCTAGGTTAAATCTGGTTGTGTCCCCACTAGGGCTCAGATCAGTCCTTTCTGGTGAGAAGGCAGAAGGCCACAGAGCTCTATTTGGCTGAGATCAGAAGGTTCCTGCAATGGGAGACTCTGCACTGGGGCTCCTAGTAGAGGGAAAGGAATTGGAGGTCAATGTCTATTTCTCACCAGCCAGAGACCTCTTGTAACCCCTTACTTCCCAACCCCTAGCATGTGACAACAGATTGCAGCTATTGTGGGCAGATTCAAGGACTCTACTAAACATAGGCATACTGTGTTCAATGACAAAGCTTAGCATGAAGTAGGAGTCAAAAAAAAAAAAAAAAAAAAAAAAAAAACAGCTTCCCAGTCCTTTTTCTTTTTCTTTTTTTTAAATTCAGAATATCTCCAGCCAAGTGAAAGTTTCAGAGACACAGCTCATTCTCAGGACTTTAAAGCTGGACACTGGAGCAGCAAGGGATGGCCACTAGCATCTTAGACTGGGCGGAGGAAAACTTGCCCCCTGGGGCAAGTAGGCCTCCGTGCACCAGCAGGGGGAGCACCCACGGAGAGGATCATGCTTCCTCTCCTAGTTAGCATACAGAATAATGAGCTTCATGACATTTCATTCCCATACATCACTGGACCCTGCTCATATTCGCCTTCCGTCCTCTGTCTCTCCTCCAGTTCTTCCCACTGAAATCAGCATCCCTTCACTTTCGAGTCCTATATAAATCTAAAAGATCCCTCTTTCCCTTCCTAGCCTCTCTTGGGCCCTTTCCTTCCCCCTCACAGTTCTCAAAACTCCTCCTCTGAGTCCGCTGCACTTTCATGTCATATGCATGTGTGTGTATGTATATGTGTATGTGTGTTTAAATATGTATTTTCGCACATGACAAACATGATATTTGTCTGAGACTGGCTTATTTCCCTTAGCATGATGATCTCCAGCTCTGCTCACTAGGACGATCTTGTATGCTCTTTTGCTAGTTTCTAAATCTTCTTCTTTCTCCTGAAGTTGGATTAAGTTTTCCACATTCTATGCCTTGCAAATTTTTCTACACGGAGTTTAAAACTCCTGTTTACCTGGCTCTCTGCTTTTACATTCAAAGCTTCCTCCCCAGTCCCAGCACTCAGGGTGGAATCCAGGATCTGGTCCATGCTAAGTAAGCACTCTACCACCATGCTATACTCTAGCAGCACCCATGGATTCAGCACCGTATGGACAGGGACTGTCGTCAAACATTGCATGTCCAGAACCTGACACATAGGAAGCACTTGGGAAGATATCTGTTGATGAGTTGGTAGATACATGAATGAATACAAGACTATCAACTAGAATAAAACAGGAAACATTATTTCCAACTAATCAGAAGCTGGCCCAGCAAACCACACTGACTCTACTGTACTTGTGTGTTTGGGGGTTTGCTTTGAAGAAATGAAAAGAAGGGAGGATCATTACAGTATGCCTATATACTATATGATGCAGTATACTATACTATTTCTATGTCAGTTTTCTCTGCTGCCCTCATCTTGTCCCTAGGCCAGGCTTTCCACCTTTAGCTATTGACAGCAGCCCATAGATTGTCTGTTCCTTGTAAGTTTTTCCTGTGGTTTTCATTGGCTCTCTGGCATCACACACACAGGAAGTATTCTTTCTCTTCCAGACACCAGGGAGACATAGAAGGAGCACAGCCTTTGATGTGGACCTTAACTTTGTCACTTACAGGATACGTGAGTTTACGCAAGTCCTGAAGCCTGTCCCTGCCTCAGCACCATCATCCATGCGATGGGAAGCCAGCTGGAGACAGACTGAACTCAGCAAGCCCTGGGAGGTCCTAGTCACACATCCCTCAGGATTCTCTCCATGGAGGATGGGAAGCACAACCACACCAGGTAACAAGACTCCCTCAAAGATAGTGTGGGCACATTACCATGCCAGACAAAAGCTCCTGACCAGTGCCGTGGAGTTTTCAGACACTCTATCACCCACACCTGGAGTTCAAACCCAGCTTGATGAGGCTGGGGAAATGGCTCTGTTGGCAAAGTGCCTGCAGCAGCAACAGCATAGGCACAAGCACCTTGACACAGAAGCTGGGTGTGGCAGTTTGGGTCTATAAGGATAGCACCAGGAGGCAGGAATGGGAGCATCCCCAGAGGTCACTGGGCAGCCAGTCTAGCCAATCAGTAATCTTCCAGTTTCAGCAGGAGACCCTGTCTCAAAGACACAGAGGAGAACAATTCAGGAAGAAGCCCAGTGTCAACCTCTGACTTTCATATACACATGTATCTTAATATGTACATGCATCACACACACATATGCACGCAAAAACACAGACACACACAAATAAAAATAGAAAGAAAAGAAAAATCAGCTGATCAGGCTGGTAAACCTTACTTATTTACCAAAAAGCATCCCAAAGAGATCTAAGCCCTTGTGGGTGTACTTTATAGAATGAGAGATTCTCCCTTCCTGACTTGTATTATTTCCAACACAGGGGCTTTAGAAGTTGTTCAATCAGACTGAATTCTATAAATATTTCTGATATGAAAAGCCACATTCATATCGTCTACCTCAAAATCCAGGCCTGAGATGGCAGCATCACCTCAGGGATGCAGACCAGGGAGAAACTGTGGCATGGTTGTTTACACCGGCCCTGGTGTTCTGAGCCACTCGTCCATAACTCAGAGGACGAGACAAGGTCGCTAATAAACACTACTGAACTGTGTCTCGGGTTCTGCATAAAAATATTGCAGCCCCAATGAACACCAAACAAGTGTAATGGATTGGTTTAACTCACATCTGAACACCCACAAACACAGTCTCCTGACAACACTGCTGCTTCTAGCCAGCTTTTACACCTGTCAGTCATTCTGAGACATCAACTGTCCTCACTCCATCTCCAGTGCCGGTGAGAGGCAATGGGAGCAAAAACAGATGCTAATTTCATCTTCAAATCTTTCTGTTAAGAGCAAAAGAGGCCATTCCTAACATGCGCATCTTTAAGCATGCAGATGAACCTCCGGGCTGGCTATGCCAGACTTCCCGGGTCACTCAGAAAGCAGCGGGTGGCAGGGCAATTACTACTCAGGCAAGTGTTTGTCTTTGACACTGAGGCTGACATACCATACATACTGCTGTATGCATGAGTGTAAAATCTAGAAGGGAAATAATGTATGCAGAGATGAAGGACATTTAGGATTGAAGAGTTTTCTCTAGGTTGCACCTAGAACATGTCCCCATCTCCAGTTACGGTGACTCAAGCTGGCAGTTCCTACCAAGGTCACCTGGGTCAGCCCTGCTTAGCTTGGTAGCTTAAGGAGTTTCAAGTGGGAGCATGTGGTCACATCCTTCATTCCAAATCACACATAGATACACATGAGGACACATATATACCATACCACACACATGCCACATATGCACACACCATATACCTTACATGTTACATATTCATACAACCTACTCACCATACATACTGTACATTGAACACATACATACAGTATACATACCACACACATATACATTACATGCCACATATACCATATGCATGTAGAGATAACACATGGACATATCACACACAAACACTAGATGTAAAACATGCACATACCACACAAACATATGTGTATTTACCACACACATTGCATGTATACCCCCAACACACACACACACACACACACACACACACACACACACACACACACAGAGTATACTACATTTTTGTCCCTATATGGAGAGATGGCAAAGATGATCATCACATGCTTATAGGTGGGTTGAACAGAAACAGCTCCTGCTGCTCTCTCACTCCTGTAAAACAGCTGTTCCTGCAGAAGCTGAGACTCTCCAAGCATCTTGAAAAAGACTCTGTGGAATCTGGAGAACTCTTTACAAAACTTGGAAATCAAAAGTCTCAAAAAGAAGCTAGCGAGGTATTTACTCCTTTCTGTATTCTGAAATCTCCTGATTCACTATCAGAACCAGGGCCAGCATTTCCCAGGCACAAATGCCTCTGCACTGAGACTATAATACTGGTCCTAAGGAAGGCTCCCCTGGAGTGAATTAGACACCCCATTGTTAGGAGCATTTTCATGGTCTTTCCAGCGGGGGAGATTCACAGATGGTTGTGGGCAGATAAACAGCAGGCCTCTGGGTCCTTTTGCCACAGCTCACAAGCAATATCTCAGGAGCAACTCTCATGGGGGAATTCTCTGGGAAAGTCTAGGCCACTGTTGTCCTTCCTCAGAGACAGGTTGTATCTGGGGAGCTTAGATTCTCTCAGAAACAAGGAACAAAAGATAAAATCCAGGAAGATAAGATAAAGCTGATCTTTGCCTTATGACTTAACATGGTTTTAGAGTCCCCATTCTGTTGCTGGTTCTCCAGTGTTCATCGACTTCCCCTGGTCTCTATATGCTTGATTCTTATCCGAGTTACCTGAGTACAAGGCTGGATCTACAACATTGGTCAAACCTTCAGTCCTGTGGATGATGACCACATATCCCTGGTCATCAGGTGCCTCATTGAGGTCCTGCCCCTTCTAGGCAACTGTGCCATTCTGGGGCCTATGCCTGGACTCTAGAAAGATGAGCACAAATAAACCCACCAGCAAGACAGACACCCTCCACTACAGCCATAGAGTCAGGACACAGGCTCTGTATGTAGGACAACTGTAGCCCCAGCAGACCACATATGGGGACCATGAGGAAAACCAGGAATTGTAGCTTCCCAGGGAGTGTCAGAAAGTCAACATATCTGATAAGTGTGGCTCAGAAGTATGCTGTTGGCAAAATTAGCCATGAAGTGTTTGGTTTATGAGAGTAAGAAAATTTTAAACACACACACACACACACACACACACACACATAGACACACACACTTCGCTGCAAAGAGTCTGTCTTGACAATTTTCCTTTAGCAGATATAAATGTGAAGAAACTGAGTGCAGCGGATTCCTAGGAAGAATGCTGGGATTCCTCAGCGGTATAGACAAGCTACCAAAGGACTGCTGGGCCTGATTCATGCCAATGTTACCGTTTTTAAATATATCCTCTCCCATTCAGGCATCCGTCTTTAGCTTCAGAGATTCTCCCTACTAACAAAGGAGATTCCTCCAACATTCCCAAGACCTTCTCCCACCAAAGAGGCTCTACACAAATTCAGGTATCTTTTGACAGAAAGTCTTCCAGCCCCTGGTATCCCTTCTATCTCAAGATGTAGACACAGGTGTGTGTAAGTAGATGCTCAGAAACAATAGGTGACTGACCCGAGATACTGGGGACAAGTTTGTGATAGGACCTGGAGTCTTACCAATATTACTGCCTTATCAAGCCTGAGGTTGGGGAAGAAGAGGAGCCAGAAAGATGGTAACAGAATCCATGACAACAGGATCCAATTAGAACCAGAGTGCTGTTGATGATGATGATGTTGTTTTGGGATTTTTTTGTTTGTTTGATTTTTTGGGGTGGGGTAGGAGCTGGAGAGACAGTCGTGGGTGCTGGGAACTGAACTCTTATATTTTTGGTTGTGAGTCTAGCCTTTAACGGCTGAGCCATCTCTCCAGCCCATTTGTTTGATTTTTTTTATTTTATTATTTTTTTAAGACATGGTCTGTGTAGCCCTTGTTGTCCTGTAACTAACTCTCTATATAGACCAGGCTGGCCATGAACTCACAGAGATATTCCTTGCTCTGAGTGATAGGATTAAAGTTGGACAACACTAGGCCAGGCCCTTCACAAAGAAGTGGCACACAATGAAGAACAACAGAACATAGCCAAAACTCAACACAAGCCACAAAAAGGATGAAGAGCATCACTGTTTTTACTCCAAGCAGAGGAGATAGCACTCAGCCTCCATCAGAGAGGCTTCTACTTGCAGTAGATGGGAACTAACACAGAGATCCGCAACTGGACAGTGTGCAGAGAGCAGGCAACTTTGGAGCACTCAGTCTTACATGGGATATCTTCATGCAAACTCATGGTTCTGCATTCGGCCTCAATGCCCCAGCTGTAAGAACTCTGCCAGACAGATGAAACACACGGTGATAGACTCCATTTACCCTATGCGGACATTGGCAATGGGTATTGGGCTTGCAGTAAGTTCTAATACACCACACAGGATGGGGAAATGCAGCCTAAAATGGGGAATTCAGCCTGGGTGAGGAACAATGGAGGCTAAGGCTGGAGCTGGGGTTCCCTGACTCCTGGGCATCCAGACACCACCGGAAATCGTTAGGAGAAGCCGGGAACAGAGTGGGCCTGAGGGCCTGTGATGATGCCAGGGTTGAGGGGTGGAGGGCTGGGAGGAGGGAGAACCCTGGCTTAGCTCAGGGGATGAAAAGCTGGAGCCCAGAGGCCCTTTCTGCCAGAGACTTAGCTAGGATAGCTCTGTAGATACTTCTACGTTTCCCATGTCGGTTCTTGACGAGAGACAAGTCTGGTCAAGAGACTTGAGAGAGAGAGAGAGAGAGACAGTCCCGCCTTGCCTGTACTGTTTATTGACTGTTCATGGTGGGAAATGGGTGCACACCACTTCCTCGGGGTGGACCAGAGATTAAAATCTTTAGCATGAAGGAATGTTTAGGAAGGGAAGCTTATTGGCTAAACCATCAGGGCTTCTAGATACCTCATTAGCATGGAGAACTCCGTGTTGTGTTCTTATGTGGGAAGTTGTGGTCACATGTTCCAGGCCAGGAATCTGGTCAGAAATAGGGAAACCTCTACCATCCTCAGGTGGGTGCCGAGGTTTCTGAACCTAATGTTACCAAGTTTCCTGGCACAGTTCACTGCCCCCAGAAAACTCTCCTCTCAGGACTCAGGAATCCATGCATAAGAGGAGGAGGCACAAAGATTGTAAGAGCCAGATATGATGGATGACTGCTAAAAAAAAAAAAAAAAAAAAAAAAAAACCTATCTTCCAGACACAGCAGGACTGATGTGCATGGGAACTCACAGAGAATGTGACAGCAAGCATGAGACCAACAATGTTCAAGCCAGATGGAGTCCCAGGACTAAGAAAGAGAAGCAAACACTGAACCCCTCCCAAACCAAGAAGCTATTTGTAGACTGGAGTCTGCCTGGGATACCAACCACACTTCAGGGCACACCTCATGCCTACAAGTAGTTGGTCAACGTGAAATGACCTCAATGTATTTTTGTGGACTTCTTCTTTCATATTGTTTTGTTTGGGCAATTTTTTTTTGTCGTGTTGGTGTTTTGTTTGTTTTGATTTTTGTTTTTGTGCTATTATTCTTATTTCATTTTTGTTGTTTGTTTTGAAAGAAAGTGAGTAAAAAAAAAGACCATTAAGTTGAGTGATGGAGGGGTGGGGAGGATCTAGGAGGAACTGAGGGAAAGGAAAACATGATCAAAATATATCTCATGGAATGTTTTTTCAATAAAGTGTTTTTTTGTTTTTTTTTTTGTTTTTTTGTTTTTTAAGTGGAAGAGGCAGGATGCAAGACTCCCTCCCTGGTGGAAGGCTTAAATTCCAATGCTGTTTCTGTGGCATCCATTAACACAGGAAAGATCAGCACTGTCCCGTTATTTAGCCCATAGAAACTGATTTAAGGAGTTGAGGTGAGTTCCTAGGTAAGATGCATAGGTAACCTCTGAGGACAGGGAGCAATGTTCAATACCCAAACCTTCGCAGGCCTTGTCACCCCTCATACTCAGGTAACAAGCCCACTTGGGCCTTCTTAGGAGACAGGCTGTTCAGCTTTCCATATCTCTAAAGTACCCACCGAGACAGTACCAAAGGATGCCCCACAAAACTTGGTACTGGTGCCTCACGTGGTCTCCACAAGTAAAAATGTCGAATGAGTAACTGAGAGGAAGAGTGTCGGAGCCTGGGACAAGTGAGTTTGCTTGATTGCTCTGTTTTCAATGTCCACACGTTCAAGCCAGCCTGTTCTCTCCTCTTACTCCGCAGGCATTTCTACCCTGAAGTCACCGCACTGTTGGAGGTTACACAATTGCCATGATGCAATGCTCTGGGCAGAGGGAGACTCATACATAACTCAGGCAAAGACAAACAGGAATATATTAATAGCAGCCCTAACATAAAGAAAATTTATTTTCAGTATCTGGAAGCTGAGAGGGTCAGAAGATAGACTGTGAAGCTGTTAGGAAGTAAAGCAAAGTAGCTAGCCACATGGAGGGACAGAGAAAGGCAGAGAGGAACAGAGAGAAGAAAGACTGATGACAAGACAGCATCTGAAGCAATTAAACCAAAAAGCAATGAACTATGTGGTGTGGTCAATGCCAGGCAAGAAGAGAAAGGCATCCGTCTAAGCCCCTTTGTCTTCCCTTTGGTTGGTGTGTACCAAGCAAAGAGAATAACACTTCTTTCACTACAAGAAGACTACATCAGGAAGTATTGCCTTTCTCCTTATGACTTACCCCCATAGTTTATATTGCTGGCCTATAAATAGCAATAAACAATACAGATAACAGATTGGACTTAATGAAATACTACAGTACCTTTCTTGGAGAAATGACAAGAAATTATTGGAAAGACATTCTTTTAAACTGAAAGAAAAACATCCTTGGCAGGTCTGGTTCTTTTAAAACATAGCAGAATGTGCGCTTTGACTGTGTTTTTCCAGAACCCCAAAATATCCCCCCCACACACACTCATAAGCAGCTAATGCCCGCCAACGAGACTGACCAGCACTGCACAAGCTTGCGCCTCCCACAGTAAGCTCTCATGGATGCCTGAATAAGCAGCCTGCAAAGGAATACTCACCTACTTTTATGGATTTGCATGAAAAACAAAATGTTCACGAAAGGATACATACATTTATGTGCAAGGTTTAAAAATCAGCCACAGCCTTATCTCACACCAAGCGAGATACAGCCTTGGTGGTGTCTGCGGCTGCTACTCAGTCAAGTCCCCTCCTCAGCTCTCATCCTTGGATGCTGTCAACATCCAACAGGAATTGTATTCTAATAACCTGTCTTCATGCTCAGCTCTCAGCCTTCACCACTCCAAATCTAATATCAACTTTCTAAAACAATAAGGGACCTCTTGAAAGACCCTGGAGGCTCTCTGCCACCCAGGGGAAGCTCTATCCACGTCTAGTTTTTTACCAACCCACTTTCTAGTCTCACCTGTTCATCCTCTTCTTCCATCTCCCCTTCCCAACACCAACACCATCCTTTGTCCACCCCTTCCCAACACCAACACTATCCTCCACTATCCCTTCGTTTGTCAGACTATTGGATGGTCACCCTGCATATGTCTGCAGCCAACCACTGCTCCTACCATCTCTGCTGTCTTATAGGCCAACAAAAAAAGTCAGAGGTTTCCCTACCTTCCCAAGCAGTTGATTTAACCCTGGGAAGGATTGTGCATCTGCAGCCATGAGGAAAGAAACACCTCTCTTCCCTATCGTTTCCCATGTCTGCATCTTCTCCCTTCTCCTGGCCAGGAAGTGAAAGTGTGTTCTGTGCACACAGGACAGTGCCTCACATGGCAAAAGTGACTGATAAAGGCATAAGTCAAAAAGTCAGAAGTTTATAACCTGAACAAAGACAAAAAAACAAAGTTGAGTGTTGGGCAATGGGAGATAAGGAGTCAACAGGGGGCATCACGTTTCAGGAATGTTTGCAAACAAGCTTCCCCAGGAGGAGCTTTGGGTGGTCAGAGCAGGGAAAAACATCTGAGTCATATGTCGCAAACTGGAATAGCATTCCAGAAAGACAAAACAAAGGCAAACGGCAAAGCTCAACACTTGGAGCTTTGGAGGCAGAAAGCAAAGCAGATGCACTTTGGGAGACTAAGAGTTAACTGGTTCCAACAAGAAGTTCTACTGCTCACTCCTGCAGGTGGCAGGGAGGGTGGGATCATCGTTGTCCCCAGATTCACACGCACAGAGTCTGTGCCATTTGCTGGGTTGGTCACAAACTCCGTTACTGTGACAAGCACCGGAGAAAACCAGTTAAAAGGAAGAAACATTTATTCTAGTTGACGGTCTCAGAGGCTTTAGCCAGTGGTCCTCTAGCCCTGTCACTTTGGCTCTGAGGGGAGGCTAAGCATTGTAGAAGCAAAAGCATGAGCAGAGGGGGTTGGTCACTTCGTGGGGGTCAGGAAGCAGAGACAGAACACCTGGACTCCCGGGCTCCTTCCTTGGGCTGGGGGACTGTGCCTTGTGGCACGGTATCTCCAACATTTAAGACCAGTGTCCCCACCCACCCCAGCCAGTTTGTCCTCTCTGGAAGCACCCTCAAAGGTACAGCCGGAGGTGTGTTTTCCTCATTGCCTAAACTCTTCTCAGTCCAGTGAAGTTGGCAACCAAGATCAACCTTCATAAATCTGCCCGTTGGCAACTCAACACCTCAATGCAACTCCTTCTCCTGCAACACTTCATCTTCCAAGTAAAGACAGTGACCAAGTCCTAATTCTGCATGGCGTGACCTTCCATCCTCCTGCGGGTCGCAGCCCCGCCCACCTCCCCCCCCCCTACCCCCTTCCCCACCCCCAACCCCTCACCCCCTACTCTCCACTCCCACCCCTACGTGGCCAGAGCGCTCTGGGCCCGGGGTGCAGCGCCTGCCCAGAAGAGGCGGCTGTTGCTTTAGACCCATTGTGTTTTCAGATGGCCTCAGATGTACCTTGACCGCTGAGCCACCTGACTTTTCTTTTTCTTTTGTAATGACCATAAAGGTCTGAGGCCTAATTTGGAGAATATACATTCAGATCCTGCATTTCCTTGTGTTGTGTCTGCCATTTTTTCAATCTCCGGCTCCTTGCCCGCCTGATTACCGGGACCCCGATTTCTTCCGCGGGCTAAGGGGCCAAGGCTCCCCGGTGCCTTACCGCAGGACAAACGGTAAACCCTGTAGCTCCACCCAAGACACACGTTGGCCTTGTACCAGCCCCAAATGACTGGGTATCCTCTACCCTGTGGCCTCGTCACTTGAAGCCCACGTGCCTTACTCCTGGTCTGACCCTGCTCAGCAGCTATAGTCTTCCTCAGCCGTGCTCTCAGCATCTCCAATCCCCTGCAATTACTTCTAGTTGTTGTGAGAAAAACACCGTGACCAAACACAATTTATGGAATAACGAGTATTATTTGGCTTATGGCTCTAGAGGAAGTGTCCATAACGGGGGGGGGGAGGGGGGGGATGCTTGATGGCGGATTGCCAGAGCAGGAAGCTGACACATCACATCTACAATGGAGGTCAAAAAGCAGAGAGAGCAATCTGGGACTAGGGTAGGCTATAAATTCCCAAAGCTAGCTCCTAGTGATGTACTTCCTCCAGCAAGGCTCCGTGGCCTAAACATCCAATAACCTTCCCAACAGCACTATCAACTGAGGACCAAGTGTTCGAATACCTGAGCCTATGGGGGACATTTTCCCTTAAAACCACCAGTCTCCAACTGTAACGTAGACCCTCTCCTCATAGCTTCACACATTTGCTCTCTTTGGTGCTGCCTGCAAGAATTCTATCCCTGCCACACATTTTCAGACTCACCCTCACACACACACACCAGGCCTTCTAAGTAGAACACTCCATGACCCTGTAACTCTTGTGTTCTTCATGCCTACAAAGCTAGCGTCACATGAATGATGCTATCAGCTACTCATGGAGCTCTTGGGCTATGAGCCTCAGCTATCAGCCTGCATCATTGGGCTCCCTTCTTTGGAGCTTCTAGTTTGTTCTGTTGAGAAGCTAACAGATTCTGTGGCTCTGCAGCATGCAAAGTATCTGTATTGTATTTTCCAGCTTTTAACTATGTAAGTCAGTCTAATAAACACAGAGACACACAGATAGACACACAACACAGACACACACACACACACACA
>JADRCD010205165.1:5000-14202 GCA_019843815.1 Montemys delectorum | reverse complement strand
TCTAGGCTCTGCCACACAATTACCTGGCAACAGCCAGGTGTGCCTGACTCACTATTAAAGGGGCTGCTTGCCCCCCTCCTCTCTCTCACTCTTGCTCTCTTCTCTTCTCCTCTTGCTCCCTTATTCTTCCCCCCCATCTCTCTCCACATGCTCATGTTTATGCCTGCCTCTCCTCTCTCTCTCCCTCTCCCTCTCCCTCTCTCTCTCTCTCTCTCTCTCTCTCTCTCTCTCTCTCCCTCTCTTCACCTCCCCCCCTCTTTCTTACCCAGACTCTGGTCTATACTATATTTGGCTGGTACCTCAGGGTGAAGAGAAGTCTCAGCATGGGTCTGCAGAGGCACCCTCTTCCCCTACACCATACCTTGCCTCCACCAAACATATCTCTGGTCTCTTTCTTTTTATAAAACACAACACTGGCAATAAACATTCTCATGGCTTTACCATGTTGGCGTCTGAACTGCAGAACTTGCAACCAGGCCTGGCACTGGGAAGAAAGGGTTCTCCAACCTCTCTTTTTATTTAAGTCAAAAGAAGATAACCATAAAAAAAAAATTTGGATAGGAAATGCTGGCCATTTTTAATCAACTAGTTTTGTTGTAAACAACTGATGCAAGATGGCTCAGTGAGTAAAGAGTAAAGATGTTTGCTTCCAAATCTGATGACCTGAATTCAATTCCCGCAGTCTTCACCCAGAATCAACTCCCACAAGTTGTCCTTTGACCTATACGCAGACACACACACACACAGACACACACACAGACACACACACACACACACACACACACACACGTACTATTTAAAAATTGATACATCAAACTTGTACATGTTTATGGGGTGCTGTGTAATATTTGGGCATGTGTCTCTGTGGTATAATGTTCAAGGAAGGGCAACATCCCCTTCTTCTAGAAGCTTTGACACAGAGCAAGTAATGCAGAGCCCAGGGCCATGACTCAGCACCTTGGCTCCGCTCCCAGTGGGCACTCTCCTCTCAGAATCTCAGTTTCAATGCCGTTCTCTGTGACTCAGCTGTCATGACCTCTTCGGACAAGTTCCGTTGCATGTCTTATGACCAGGGCCTTCAAGCTGATGGACCAGTAACTGCCACTTCCCCTGGGGAAGCCAGGAGTACCTCTTGGGGAGGGTCCCCGGGACGAGGCACCAGGAGAGGTGTTCTAGGAGACCTGGGGCAAAGTCCTTTGTGATAAAAGGCATTCTGAGGATGTGTTATCCCAGCAGAGCTCACCAAGGCTTCTCTGTGTTGATATAAATAGTTCTGCATGGGCAGCAGGTGGAGGAGAGCCAAACAGTAATGAGTGTGAGGACAAACAAACAGGGATGTGGGCCCAGCCACCGTAAACCAAAGTTGGCAAAAGCCGGGAGGTATCGGTGGTGCTCAAAGCTGAACCAACAATGAATCCGACAGAAGGGAGGAAGTTCTACAAATAATTATGAGTTCAGATAATTAGGAAAGCACACAGGGCAGGTCATTGGTTTAAGAGGAAAACTGGCAATGAGATACACTAATTTGCCAGGGTCCATGTTTAAATATTAACTAACAAAGCATTAGTTACATGAAGGATACTTACCATATGCAAAGGCCTTTGCTTGATAGATAAGATGTGTGAGTGTTTGGGGGTGGGAGTCCTTTCCTTCCCTACAATATACAGAGAACCTCACATGTATAATTGGAAGGGGCATGTCTAAAAGTGCTGGATATGATGGATAGAATAAGTGCCAGGCAGGTGGGAAAGAGGTGAATCTGGAGGGAGACATGGAGGATGAAGAACAGGAGACAAGAATGCTCCTAGAGCTAAAGCTGCCACCCATGGGCTGAATAGTCTAAAATGGGGCACAGGGGAAAAGAGAGTGGAGATGTGGATTCTTGAGATATACTGGGCAGGCGCCTCTCCCTCAGCGGAAGCCAATCTAAGTTCCCGCTGGATAAAATCACCCCAGTCTTAGGCCCTCGGGATTCCCAGGAAGTAAGAGCAACAGAGGGGATACCAAAGCACAGATCGAGGAGAGCTCCGGAAAGGCAGCCACGAGGATAAGCAGAGACGAGGAACAGCGCGGTACGGTCCTCTTCAATACTGAAACTGTGGGAGTCGACATATAACAACAGATAAAATGCCCAGGGGCTCCCGAGAGGCCCAGAGGTTAAGGACACAGGCTGCCCTGCCACAGTTCAGTTCTCAGCACGCACGCACGCACACAGGGAGACTCACAGCCACCTGTAATTCCAGTTCCAGGGGATACCTTCTGGTCTCCCTGGCCTCCTGGACTCAAGTGCATATCTGCACCGAGATACATATGCATATCCGCAATTAAAAATAAAAAATACGTAAAAACTAGAAAGGGGATTACAAAAATGATCAAGGCTCTAAAAATGACCAGATAGAAAGATTTTCGCAAAAAATAAAAATGGACATTCAAAAACAGAAAGAATGGATTAAAAAAAAAAAAAAAGACAAGTTCTACTCAATAGGTGAGTAAAGCAACACATTGGGGTATAGCTGAAAAGATCTTCTATATTCCTTTATTGTCTTACTGAGCGGAGAGCCAGGCCTCCACACCTAAATACAAAATGATGTACTCTTTTTGTTTGGTTTATTTTTGGAGACATCTCAATATGTAGCTTGTTCTAGTTAGGGCTTTTTTTTTTTTTTTAAAGATTTATTTATTATTATAAATGAGTACACTGTAGCTGTCTTCAGACCACCAGAAGAGGGCGTCAGATTTCATTACGGGTGGTTGTGAGCCACCATGTGGTTGGTGGGATTTGAACTCACGACCTTCGGAAGAGCAGTCGGTGCTCTAACCCACTGAGCCATCTCACCAGCCCCCAAAACGATGTACTCAATGTTCAAAGGCAGCCAGTGCTTTAAAAGCCCACTTGAAGAAGTAGTTTATTTTAGTTTTAACTTGTGTGCATTTGGGTGTTGTCTATGGGTCGGTGTATGCGCATGACTGCAGGTGCCCGTAGGAGCCACCAGAGGGCGTTGCATTCCCTTGGAACAGGAGTTACAGGCAGTCGGGTACCGCTTGTGGGTGCTGGGAACTGAACTCCAGTTCTTTGGAAGAACAGAGCGTGTTACTCACCACTGACCTGTCTCTCCAGTGCCTTTGGAATTTACTATAAAATGCAGCTTGCATGTTGTTGCCCAAAGTGTCTTTCATCTAGACTTGCCTGGGACTGTTTCCTGTTTAAGACCCTCCCTTTCCTTCCAGCCCCTCATCTTTGAGAACTGTCCAGACACTGACTGTGGGATTTATTTTTGTCCCATCCCTGTTTCTGTCTTATGTTCTAATTGTGGAGCTGGCGTTGTACTATGGTGTCTGTCTCAGGCCCTCAGTCAAGAGAAAGGGTAGCAACAGCTCTATAAGCATTAAAATCAACACTCGATGCATCGCATAGCATCTTATAAAGCTTCCATCAAATGTTCGTGAAAAGATCTGAATGGTAAATGTCCACACTAAGATTATTCTAGAGCTGTTACCAAGTTTAACTTGTCTATAATTTAAGCACATCAATTTTGCAGTGATTATGTAAAAATGATGCCTGTTATAAATCATAGCTTTGGCTCTTGTAAGAAGGCTTCTCTTGGATATCGTCCTGGGGTTTCTTGTTGTTGTTGTTGTTGTTGTTTGATTTTTTTTTTAATCCCTTCTACCTCAGTACTCAGCACCATTCTGTGAAACTGCTCAGTCAGAAGCATTTATTTTATTTTATTTTTACGTGCATTGGTGTTTTGCCTGCATGTATGTCTGTGTGAGGGTGTCAGATCTTGTAGTCACAGACAACTGTGAGCTGCCACGTGCATGCTGGGACTTGAACCCAGGTCCTCTAGAAGAGCAGTCAGTGCCCTTAACCAGTGAGCCATGTCTCTAGCTCCAGTTGAAAGCATTTTACCGATGGGTGGATATAACTCTCTGGCACAACTGTGATAAACGGAATCTAGTCTCTATCTTTTGGTGCTGGATTCTTGCACAAAACTCTCAAGGGATTTACTAGGACCTAAGGTCAGTCAACTCAGGGAAGGGTCTGCCCTCTTCGTTTCAGATCTGGAATTGAAGTCAGAGCGTTCATGATCCAGTACCTGCAGCCCTGGTGGGAAGACACTCCTGTCTGTGGACTCTCTTTATCAGGGTGGCCCTGGCTCCAGCCTAGGATCGTGCCTTGAGTCACCATCACCAGAATAGCCTTCTTCAGGTAATAAAACCCCAGCTTACTCCGACTTCATGTGGGCTGTTGCTTGCCTGTGGAATCCATTCCCCTAACTGGGCTGCCTTGTCTGTCTTACTAGGTGGGAAAGGATGTGTCTAGCCCTGCAGAGGGTTGATGGGGGAAGCCCTCCAAACACTGAGAGAACCCTCGGTGACTGCTGAGTTTGGAATCTATCAGTCCTCCGGAGAAAATATGTGCCTTCTCTAGCCACCGAGAAGGACCGAACACTGCGACAGAGGCTTAAGTCGTCATAACAAGGACTTTTTTAAATTGGGAAATGTATTTTTCCTCCAAAGGGCACAAAGGTTTCTTGGCACTCTGGTTAGGTTAATGAAAGCGCACATCGCAGGCGGCAGATGTTTCTTCTTTTTTTTCCAGTAATAATTGTGGTCAGGGAAAGGGTGAGAGAAACGCAAGGGCCTTTTGATCCCTGAAGCCGAGATACAAGATGCAGGCTGCATTAAGTAGCTCTCAGAAAACAGTAAGAAATCGTGCCTTGGAAAACTCATCAGACAATGGAAAGAAAAGTTTCCTTCTGAACTATAATTGTTAGGTTGTTTTTTGGTTTTTTTTTTGTTTTTTTTGTTTTTTTTCAGGCTGAGTGCCCAACTGGCTAACTCCTCATGACCAGCGAAGCCAGGTATGAAGTACAGAACCTGGCAATGAAGCACATGGATGATCTGTCCTTCTGAGCCATGAGAAAGAGACCAAACCTCACCCTCTACCTTCCTCTTGGTCTTGATTTTTCACAGTGCTGTTTGTCAATATGCAAGGCCTCACGTAGCCTTGGCTGACCCTTAAACTCACTCAGTAGCTAAGGATGACCCTGCCTCCACCTCCCAAGAGTTAGGAGTTTATACAGTGTGGCTAATAGAACCTAGGGCTTCATGTACGCCGGGGACAAGCACTCTACCAACTGAACTACACCCACAACCGTTTTTATACGTTTAATTGCTTTCTTGCTAGCACATGGTGGCCCTGCAGTTGCCTCTTTTTTCTTGGGGAGGTGGGGGTGGCCAGCTGCCAGAGCCCACACAGCTGCCATGACCTTCAGTTCCCTTCAGAACTTCTGAGCTTTATAGCAGATTGACAAGACGCTGAGTTCAGCCTCTTTCCAGCATCAACGTGGCTTCCAGGCCTTTATACTCCACTGCTGTGCTGCAAGCAAAGCTGTCTCGATGACATCCTTGCCTGTAGTATGGCTAACCTGCTGTCTTGGAATGGCTTTCCTAGCATCCAAAAGCCAAGCATGAATGTGGCTTTGGGGACAGCAGTGTCATTTGAAAGATGTACTAGTGTGAAATGTGCCCACAATGGGGATGTCCCAAAGTAACAGAAATACATCTCTTACATTCTAGAGGCCAGAAGGGTTGGCAGGGCCATTGTCCCTCCACAGATTCTGAGGAGGATCCTTTCTCGTCCCTTCCTGGCTTCTGGGTTTTGATAATTATTCTTGGTTTGTGCTTGCATCCTCTAGCCTATGCTGTCTGGTTCCAGAACTTTCCTCTGGGTTTCTCTGTGTGTCCTTTTCTGTTGAATGGACAGTATTATTGAGCCTGGGAGTAGCCCTTAACACACCCTTCAACAACTTTTTAAAACAACCCATTTACCAATAAGCTCACATCCTGAGATTCCAGGCAGATATGGACCAGGTCCAGGTCTCTCAGCTTCTTTGTTCTGTGAAACCTAACCTTGACAATGGGATCTGCACAGATACACGTCTCTAAAGAGGGTGAAGATGGTGGCTGCTGCTTCGAGGACTTCCCTCCCTGCTTCCCTCTCGGCTTGGCTAGGCTAAAGGCCTTTCCCCTTACCCAAAATAATTTTTCAACGATTTGACTCAATCTTCAAGACTCTGTCCTCTGGGGAAGGGAAAATGTCTCCAGGGATTTTTTCTCCAGGAGTCTAGAAGAGTCTGGCACACATTTGAACCATCTGGCTTCGGAATAGAAGGGGCCCTCACAAAAACTATATGGCCCAAGAACTGGGGGAGGTTGAGAAAGAAGAGTCTGTCAAATGAAGCAGTCTCCCTGAGAAACTCCTGTTGCTTTCAGCCTTCAGGTGCTATGCTTCAGTTTCAAACTGTGATGAACTAGCCTCTCCCCTGAAGTTAGTTCTCCTGGTCTTGATTGAGAAATGAGGTGGGGCGTGGATGGAGAAAAAAGAAAGCTTGGGGCTAAGGAAATCCAACAGGAGAACCTGAGACCGATCCCAGGAACCAAGTAGAAAACAGGGTGAAGCAGATACAGGGCGATCTCTGGAGAACTCTGGCCATCCAGGCTGGCCTGATGCCAAGTCCCAGGTCCCAGGGAGAGATCCCGTTTCAAACAAGGTGGGAGGAGCCTAAGGAATAACTGAGCCTGACCGTTCCCCTTCACATGCACACACATGCATGTGGATGTACAAGAGCACATGAAGACAAGCTTACACACAGAGACACATACACGCATGTGGATGTACAAGAGCACATGAAAACAAGCTTACACACAGAGACACATGGACATGGAGATAGAGTGGACTGATCACGACTGAGCAGCATGTCAAAGGTAGACAACCCACACGTCGTTCAACTCAAACTTACAGCTCTTCCATGCACCCATGCTGCAGATTGAGATTGGCCCACACATTAGAATCCCGCGTGACAAGTGTGGCGAGTGCGACTGAGCTGAAGGCTGTGCCAGAGAATATTCCAAGGCTGCATCTGGGCAACCTGGGCAGAAGCCATGAGAGCGTCACGGTGCAGCACACAAACATCTCCAGGGACACGTGCCACAAATTAGTCATTCCTGGTGTGTAGCTTTTAAAGGACCATTCCCAAAATGTGTTCTTGCCAGACATAGGTAGCAGATTTTTCATGCTCTGCTATAAAAATATACAAACAACAGGAAGGAGCTATTTCTATGCCTTTACTCTTTCCCATATTTCTAAAGACATCTGGCTGTACAATGTACAAAATCGTGTGATTTTGAATCATAGATTCTCCAAGGCAAGACTCTTGCATCTGTTTATATATGCTTGATGTTGGTTGCATATTCAGGACTTCTGGGCCCGTGCCAAACCTAAACTTAGTGAGTTGGTGTGGATGGATGATGGAAACTTAGGAGTGAGGAATAATGGGAAGTTAGAAGTGAGGAATAATGGGAAGTTAGGAGTGAGGAATGAAGGGAAGTTAGGAGTGAGGGTCTTCTAGTCCTGTTCTGGCCCAAAGAACAGTTGTACCACTGTGGGGATTACACCAACCCTCAGGAACCTGTGCTGTCTCTAAAGTGGTGATCACAACTCTGTCCCTGACTCTGATCTCAGACTGGTACAGGACAAGGTGAGGCTGGGGATGGAGCAGTAGTGTTCTCTGGCAAAGCCAGAGTTGTCGCCAGAACATCATCCCTGCCAGTGTGTGTGTGGGAAGAGCCCTGAAAGATGGGAATGCTTCCCTGAGGAGGACACTGCCCAGGAAATCCGGCTCTGGATATTAAATACAGATATCGAGAAGCCTCAGGGGCCCAGACACTCTGTAGATGCCAACCAAGGAAACACACCACTCTTAAAAGTCAGCAGTGACTTCTGGGCTCTGAGAGGCGGCCCAGGGATCCAGGAGCTGACCTGCTCCCGTAGCACGGTCTGAAAGAATCCAGGTTAGCCAGCCAAGGTCAGCTGACCTCCCAGGCATCCCATGAGGATGCCAGAAGAGGCCTTAGAAGCACTCAATGAAATATTTGCTTATGAAGGAAAGGACAATTCACTGAGAGCTCAAAGTCATCTGTGTCTAAAAGGATGTCCAAAAGCCCACTGCTCAGGTGCTCTAGAAAGAAATATCTTCATGGAGCCAAGGCAAGCTCCAGATAAGAACCCTTAGTTCCACCAAGAATGGCTGAGCAAGGCTTACACGACATGAAACTGTCCCTTCCTGGGTCAGGCAGGAGAAAATAAAGCTGTGAGACTTGTCTGAAGATCTGTTCAACCCACTGTAATGATGCCAGAAGTAATGTGGGTGGGTCTCAGTCGGCAGCGTGCCTGGCATGCACAAAGCCCTAGGTTGGCTTCCCCAGCATTGCTGTAAACTGGGCATGGAGGCACACATCTGCATCCCAGCACACTGGGGAGGCAGGAGGATCAGCTTCGCCACATCCTCACCTACATAGTGAGTCAAGGGTAGTCTGAAATACGTGAGACAGACCTGCTTGTGCAAAGGAAGACATGGTGTGGTAGGATGTGGTGGAAACACGGGAGGAGAAGCATCCTAAGATCCAAAGGATAGTGTGGAAGCCAGCGGATTTTCTATTACAGTCCATGGTAGATTAAAGTGTGTGCGTTGGATGCAGGTGGTCAGTGGTATGGCAAATGTGAGCTAGACATTGCGGTGGGTGGGTGGGGGATGGGTTTCTGTGGAAGATGCAACACAGCAAAGTCCATCTTGAAGAAGGTCTGCTTTTCAGTGTCACAATGCACTGTCTCGCTCTCTGAAGTCTGTGTGACCCACGGAGAAAGCAGGGTTTTTAGGTGCGAAGAGGCTAGTTTCATTCATTCCAGCCTTGTCGTTTACTACTTATGCAACCTTAAGCGGTTCACTCTTTAAGTCTCAATGTTTCCATCTGTAAAACGGGAAGGGAATTTAAGGACAACCGGTTACTTGTTTCGGGAAGCCTACCTTGCATTGCCTTAAAGAATTGGTAACGAGATCATGGCTTTGGCTCTGTGCTTGGGGACCCACACTGGGTGCTGTGGTCAGAGTTTTGCACCAGGGTTCATTCTAACAATGCCCTTGTCAGGTGGGTGGATTGAGGATTAAAGGCTGTTCCAGACTTTGAGGGCCCTGGCTCAGGTCTATAAGCAATGTCTGCTACAGAAGAAGGATGTAAGGATGCCAGCCAATGGGTGTTCTGGTTGCAGTGCCTGCTTTTGCTTCAGCTATCAAAACAGAGCAGTGCCTGGCATCTCAGGACTTCCCTTCTCCTTATGTGCTTGGCACAAGCGCAGGAT
>JADRCD010205165.1:0-2500 GCA_019843815.1 Montemys delectorum | reverse complement strand
GATCACTCCCAGGATGCCCAGGACACCAAGGGATGGGATTCCCTGTGCTGAGCCTTGGAATAGAATGGGGCAACCTTACCTTTTGAAGTGAGTTCAGGGGCGGCTGGAGATCTCCGCATCCCAGCAGGCTTTCAAGACCTCCTGGGTGATGAGCAAATAAAGAAGGCACTTGTGGAAGTGGAGAAGGTGGGAAAGCGAGAGAGTGCTGAATTTCATCATCTTAAAGCTTCTGGTAGTTCTTCCCCTTGAGATGAAGTTTTGATAAAGGCAGCAAGCAAAGAAAAGAAGCCGAGGGCCTGCGATTTCAATGGCAAAGAAGAGAATAGGACACAGTTAGGGAAACTGAAGGCCCCTGAGGTCAGACTGTCCTGTTTCCCAGTGTTCCTGGGAAGGACCAGAGATGGCAGCTGCCTTTGAAGGACTGAAGGACTCGTGGGACCAATTTGAGGACGCAGCCCTGGGGGACACTGTCATTTTTAAGCCCTATCTTTGTGCTCACTTAGCAGGCACACTGGGGAACAGCACAGAGCCTGTATCCCTTCTCCGTCATTCCTAAGCCAGCACTTTGCTTTGATTTTGAATGGAACGTGTGAATTTTGAATCGAATGTGTGATTGTTATGTCAGTATCTCTAAGAAGATCCCACAACCCTTTTTGAATGTCAGCAAGAAGAGGAGGAAGAATTGTTGATTTCAGACCGATCATGTGTTTTTTTTTTTCCTTTGCTAAGAAATTCTGTGTTTAATTTGCAAGTTTCAATCCTGAACAGTGAAGAAAGAACTTACAAAGGATGCTCATCAAACCATTGTCCAAAGAAACTTTGTTACTGAGAAAAAGCAAACTTTTTGGTCAAAGTCTGCTTTAACATACACAGACTCAGTAGCCAGGAGAGCCACATTGTTTCACTGCTATTCACTCCCCAGGCTAAGGGCCAAGCTTCTTGGCTGCCTGTCTTGCTTCCACGCTGAACCATCTACAAAGATTCTGACAGGAGGCGCTGGCTTTGGCTCCTTCTACTGTCTTGAGTATTTGAGGTTCAACTGGAAACACACTTTTTTTTTCTCTCATGGTATAAAAATATAAAAAGCTATCCTCCTTTTTGGGGGCTGCCTGCTTTCTGAGAGTGCACCAAGGTGTTAGTGAGCACAGAGTGCTCTCTGTGTCTGACCAGTTGCAGGTGGCATCCGATGAGGTGCGGTGATGGTATCTCTGATGTCTGTGATCAGCATTCCTGTCAGAGTGACAGGCCAACCCAACTAACTGACAGCCACCTTCTATGTCGTCCCTTGGCTACAAGAGCTTGGATGAACGTTCTCACTTGTGGCCTGCTGAGGGAATTTGATCCTAGATGACGCTGTTAATGAGGGAAGCGATAGAAAGTTCTGCCTCCTTGGTGACTGGGTTGGAACAGAAGGGCAAGCAACGTCTTCTAAGTTAACCTCTAGAAGCTTCACTAGCTCTGGGATTTTGTTGAGATTATTTTCAGAGTGACATTCAAGGGCCTCTGGCCTAACCTTCAACGGGGCGCCACCTGGTGGAACTGTTCTTGCATACAAGCGATTTGCGACTTGGGAGCATTCTGCCATGGGGTAGGATACTGGTCATGGGCCTGCAAGACTCTGCACACTAACTGAGCAAGGGTGTTTCAAAGCTCTGGAACTTGATGAGAGAGAGTGGGGGGAGAGGGAAGGAGGGGGGAGGGAGAGAGAATATACTAGATGCCTGGGAAAGTCAGGTAAGAGGGAAAGGGAAGGGGAGTGCCTAGAAGTTTCTATAAGAGATCAGGCATTGCCAGATTAATAAATGTCCTCGGAAACACTCTCAGCCAACCAAAGAGGAGCATCCCCAGTCTTCTGCCACTCTGGTGAGGCCAGCATTGCAGAAGGCCTCCTTGTTTCCCACTTTAACAGCTGCTCAGTACAGCAGGAACAGCCTCCAGCTCCTCCTGTTAGAGAGGCAAGTGGCTGCTGTAATTCTGAAATCTCATAAGGTTAGAACGTCAGACAACAAGAACTCAGCAGGCTGGGGAGACGGCTCAGTGGCTCGGGTGCTTGCCTTTCAAGTGAGCTGGGACCCTTAGCACCCATGTAAACTCCTGCCCGGGGTAGCATTCCAGTCGGCAGCGGGTAGAGACCGGGTCTCCAGAACAAGTTACCTAGCTAGGTTCCCAGAACTGGCAAACTCGCTTTAAATGAGAGACCATGCCTTACTTAATAGGTAAGGCATAGTGCACTGGAGGAAGACAGCTGACTGTTAACCTCTGGCCTACCCAGGTATGACTGCATGCCCACAAATGAGCACCCACACACATGTGGACGGGAGCACACACATACACCACATACACACATATGCATACACACATATGTACACAATCATGCGCAAAACAAAATGGAGGGGAAAAAAATGCCCTCTCTGATCAACACCCACCACTCAGCTCTGTAGGAATTTTTCTCTTCTTGGAATAGAAGACGCTTGCCTACAGCTGCTATGTCCGGGAGTAT
>JADRCD010205163.1:3904-17153 GCA_019843815.1 Montemys delectorum | reverse complement strand
AACTCAGAAATCCACCTGCCTCTGCCTCTCAAGTGCTGGGATTAAAGATGTGTGCTACCACTGCCCGGCTATTTTATTTTATTTTATTTCAAAGATTTTTTTTATTTATTATATGTAAGTACATTGTAGCTGTCTTCAGACACACCAATAGAGGGCATCAGATCTCATTACAGATGGTTGTGAACCACCATGTGGTTGCTGGGATTTGAACTCATGACCTTCGGAAGAACAATCGACGCTCTTCACTGCTGAGCCATCTCTCCAGCCCCTATTTTATTTTATTTTATTTTATTTTATTTTATTTTTTAATTTATGTGTTTATTTGAGACAAAGTCTAACTACTTTCAAGGCTGGCCTGGAAGTCAAGGTTCTCCAACTTGAGCCTCCCAAGTGCTGGCGTTATAGGTGTGTGCCTCCCCTCTAGCCTCAAATGTAATTGCGATTTGGTGGAGCTGGGACAATGGTCTCTTGCTTTAGGGTGTTTCAGGACCCTCTGGGAGCTTCCTCAGGCTCATTTCCCACCATGAGCCACATGCCATCCTTATGTGAGGCCTGGAGCAATGTTGACAGCGGCTCCCTCCCTTGATGCTGGAGTATTCTTGTTCCTGTCTGGCTACAAGAAGAGAGATTGTTTGGTGGCAGGGAGTGGCAAGGGCAGGTCCCAGGGAAAGGGACTCTAGGTGTGACAGAGCATCTGGTTGCCTTTCAGTGCTCGCCGTGGGACACGGGTGCAGTCTCCTCACTGAGATGTATGATGCTCATCTCACCAAGGTATAGTGGTCTAAAGATATGGGTACAGCCTAATTATCCCTTGGTCCTTTCCCAGAGGTCATGGATAAGGAAGACCAAGGTCACTCGAAAGAATTTTCAGCTTGCTGTACCTAGGAAAGACGAGATACAACATTACCCATCACACTCTTCTATTCTGACTACCACCAAGAGTTGTGTGTGGATCCCCTTAGGAAAGCCCCACCCCACTTAACCTCATTCCCGTTTTACAGTTGAGTATAGTGAGGCTTAGCAAGAATGTGCCTAGCCAGCGTCACAAGTTCTTTAAAGACTTAGGAGCTGAAATTTGAGCTTGGATCTGTCCCATACCACAATCCAAGCCCAGCAGTGTTCTGTTCTCACTGCAAGACAGATGTGGATGTCACCATCCACTCCCCAGGACTCCTCCAGGACTGGGTGGGGCCTTAGACTGTGGTATTGTGAAGTCTGCCAAGGGGTACTTTAGCTAGCTACATCTTCAGTGCTAAACAGCACAGAATCCAGGACCAAAAGGTTCCAGTTTATAATCCTAATCAGGGCTGGGGTGAGACACTTGCCCATTTTACCAGTCAGCCAGCCACAGCTCATGTGTCCTTGGCAAGTCAATGAACATCTTATCTTTGTGCCTCAGTTTCTCTAGTCTTTGATGGGAATGAAGAGATAGGGTTAAAGTGACTTCATGTGAAGCCTTGGTTCAGCTCCTGGCACATAGTCCAGGCCAAATTAACATCACTGCCACTGCTATCTCTCTCCTCCTCGCTATTATCACCCCAGGGAAGAGCTGGTTGTCTGTACAAAGTTGGAGAAAGGGGGATTCCTGAGGGCATCCAGCAATGCCTTGACTTGGGCACTGAAACAGCCCCAGGACATGTGTGGGTGACACTGTTTGGTCTGGCCGAGTGCTTGCTGGTGCCATGCCCAGGTCACGGAGAACAGCACAGAGCTGCCCTGAGCTCCAGAGCAGAGTGCACATCCTCCCTCAGGGTAGGGAGCACCAGGCGTGCTGTGCGGAGCTCTATGAGGTCCCACCCAGCACCAGGCTGGCACTTCCTCAGCATCAGAGCTTAGAATGGTGACTCCCTGCCCTGTCCCCACAGGATTACACAGTGCGTGGCCTCCTGGGCAAAGCTACAGATAACTTCTGTGAAGATGGGCGGCTAATAGAGAAGACAACATACGGTGAGAGCCAGGGCAGGGTGGGAGAGGTAGCTGCCTCTGCCTCCCTTTATTTCCTGTCTGCGTGATTCTCTTCCTGACCTTTGCAGGTCACAGTGGGGCCTGTTCGGTTTTTGCACACTGAACTCAGGTTGGAGCTATGCCCTTACCACCTATATCCCAGAATACCCTGGACCTGCTTCCTTTCCCAGTCAAATGTTCCCACCCCTGGGGAGCCTTCCTCACCTCAGTCTTATGTTAGATGCACTCAGAGTGTAAATCAGCTGTGCATACTTGCTTAAGATCTGTCTTTTCATTATCTCAGGAGAGATGAACCGGGAGGTTCATCTTGTGGCCAAGGATCTGTCCAGGCTTATCAGTGTAGGCGTAAGCAGAGTGTGATGGCACATACCTTTAATCCCAGCACTCAGAAGGAGAGATAAGACAATCTGAGTTCCAGGTAAGGCTGATCTACATTTCGAGTTCTAGGACAGCCAGGGCTACATAGTGAGACTTTGTCTCAGAAAACTAAAATAATAAGAAATAACATGTCTTGGTTTTTCAAGAGAGGGTTTCTCTATCTAGCTCTGACTGTTCTGGAACTCACTCTCTAGACCAGGTTGCCCGCAAACTCAGAAATCCACCTGCTTCTGCCTCCTGAGCGCTAGGATTAAAAGTGTGCACCACCACTGCCCAGTATAACAACTTCTTAAAGGAGATTCATGCTTTTTGTTGTTGTTGTTGTTTAGTATGTACTGAGAACCAAACTCAGGGCCTTGTACTTGCCCTACTACTAAAAATGCTCCAACCCTTCATATATCTATTACATATTAAAAAGTAGAGTAAAAGTCAAAGTACACCAGGTGGTGGGGAAGACCCAGATGCAACGTGACCAAGAGAAGCTAGGAGAACTGGAGCTGGGGGAGCTTCCTGGAAGAGGACGAAACTAGGAGATCTGAGAGGACTTGCCTGTCAGAGAGACAGTGGCAGGTGGATTCTAAGTAGCATGGTGGGTTCAGTGCAATCACAAGGCTGGAGACTGCACCGACTAGGTTTCAGCCCTATGCCTTCCCAAATCCTAGTGGTATGTGCACCCCACTGTGCCTCAAGGCCTCAGCTTCCTGGTAGTTTGTGAAAGTCCCAGGCTTAGGTGCTCAGTCCCTCAGTGGGGCCTGGAGGCAGAGTCACTCCTCCCTTGGGTGCCTGCTTCTGCATTTGGCCAGGTGCTGCCTCCTACGGTCACTAGTGCGCTGGAGGGAGCTCTTCAGACAGTGTGAATCTAGCCGAGGAAAGTCCAATTTTCATCAACTTAAAAATAACTTGTGTTTGTGTGTTTCTGGGTGTGTGTGTACTGTGTGTGTGCAGGAGACTGGTCAGAAGCATTAGATCCCCTGGAACTGGAGGTGCAGATGGTTGTGAGCCACCAAGTGGGTTCTGGGGACAGAATCCAGATCCTCTGTAAGAGCAGCCAGTGTTGTCAGCCACTGGGCATCTCTCCAGCCCCTCTATCAAGTTTTCTTTTTCTTTTTACCTTTTTTTTTTCTCTGTATAGCCCTGGCTGTCCTGAAACTCACTCTATAGACCAGGCTGGCCTCGAACTCAGAAATCTGCCTGCCTCTGCCTCCCAAGTGCTGGGATTAAAGGCGTGCGCCACCACTGCCCGGCTCCTTTTTACCTTTGGAGCCAGTCTTTGTAGGTCTGGCTGGCCTAAAACTCACTCTGTAGACCAAGCTGGCCTCTGATTCACAGAGATCTTCCTGTGCTCCTGAGTGCTGGTATTAAAGGCATATGCCACTACAATTGGCAACTTTTTATGTATTTACTTATTAATATATTTATTTATTAAATATTATGTATTATTATATTAATTACTTATTTTTATTGTTAAATTTTGGAATGTAGCCCAGGCTGGCCTCCAACTCATTCTCCCGCTGCCCTCAACTCTTAGTTGCTGGGGTTACAGGAATGCACTACTTACCCAACATTATCAGCCCTTTCTAAAGGACTGTGTGTAGACTCAGCCTCCTATAAAAACCGTACACTGGATGCTCCAGCCATTTCCAAAATAGGCTCGTTTTGGGTAAAAGGTGCTTGGCCAGTTACTATGGTTTGTCCTCTGGCCGCCTGTTGACTGACACTCTCCTTACCCCATGCCTCTTCAGACCATGTGACCAGAGAGCGTCTGGACCGGATCCTGGCTGTGATCCAAGGCTCCCACCAAAAAGCTCTGGTGATGTAAGTAGATCCAAGGGCTCTTCTGCCCTGCAAGGGCTTCAGAGGGGAGGTCAATACCTCCAAGGTGTAGAACTAAGGGTGGGGATGGGTGATGGAATCCCCTAGGAGCTGGAGCTTGCCCAAGAGCCCTCTGCCAGGCTGCTCAGGACTCCTGACTCCCAGGCATCAGTCCTGTGGCTCTCAGGAAACTAACTAGCCATCTGTAAGTAGGACAGACTTACAGATGTAACTGCACCTGAGCACAGTATTCTAGGCAGAGATGGGGACAGAGCAGGGGCAGAGCCTTCTGGGATTATAGGAAGTAGCTCAGTTGACAGAGCTCAAAGGATTAGCATGAGCCAGGCCCTGTGCCATGCACCCGCAGTGGGCATGCCAGGACTGAAATGGCCAGTTGTGCTTAGAACCCAAGGATCAGGGCTTGAGGTAGGAAGGGGTGGGACAGGAGCAAAGGGAAGCAGGTAAGGCTGGCCAGGACAGTGGGAACTGAGGATAATTCTGAAGCAGGGCTGTGGTTTTAATGGGGACCCTGTGAGGAAAGCCAGGCACTATGAGGACAGTGCCCAGTGCTTACTGCTCCAAGCCTGAGGACAGCAGGGAAATCAGCAGCAGAGCAGAGGGACCCTAGACAGGAGGGAGGGAGCACAGGAAAGAAGGGACCAGGGACACTGGAGCTGGGGCATCTGTGTGGGTGGCACAAAAAGGGTGGCACTGAGGTCCCTAAGGGTTGCACTTCTTAGGTAAGGTGCCTGAAGGCGCAGCACAGTACATGGGGCGTTGTCGGGATTGCTCAGCCTGTGAGAAATGGAGCCAGGGATTGACCAAGGATGCCTTTGGTGGCTGAGAGGGAGACTGCTTTCAAGGTGAATGGGAGAGTGGGGGTGGTGGCAGGAATGGAGAACAATGAAGATACCCACTTTATGGTGGAGCAAGTATCCCACTCTGGCCTCTCATTCTGGTCCTCCTGAATCCCAGATATTCCAACCTGGACCTGAAGTCCCAAGAGGCCTATGAGATGGCCGTGCAGGGTGTGATCCGGCCCATGGACAAGTCCCCAATGCTCATCTCTGGCATCCGCTGCCTGCACTTTGCACCTCCCGAGTTTGTTGTGGGTAAGTCGCCCAGGAAGCCGGAGTGATGGGATGGAATCAGTGTGGCTGCCCAGCCCTGAGTGGCTTCTTTCCTAAACTACAGGAACAGCACAAGGGCTGTGCTCTGTCTCCTGTCTATTCCCAAAGCATGTGAAACCAGCCCTTAATTTAAGAAACAGAATCTGGGTCTGGCAGTTCCGTTCCTGAGCAGTTCCACCTTGTTCCAGGTTCCTCAGGCAGGACTGTCACTTCCTGAGCCTCTTCCATGTTCCCTTGATTTCTTTCCCTGGGCTCTGACCAAAGCTCCCAGTGGTGAGCCCCACCTGAAAGTGCTCTTTGCACCTCACTCCTGCTGCCTGAGTAGACCAAGCGTATGAGTGGTGCTGCCAGAAGCCCAGCCTGTTTATACAGCTCAGGCGGGGGATCAAGAGCTGGGGTCTGCCCCAGCAGGTGCAGGGGCCTACAGTCAGCACCACTGCCATGCTCTCAGCCCTGCAGCAAAGCTAGAAAGCATCACAGAGGACGCTCCTTGTCAGAGGAGGCCAAGGGACATGAATCCAGATCAGCTTGGTCCCTGATGCTGGTCCTGACGTCTGTCTGTGTGTGTGTCCCACAGAGGTGCAGTGTATACACGAGACGCAGCAGCAGCTGAGGAAGCTGGTGCATGAGATCGGCCTGGAGCTGAAGACCAGCGCTGTCTGCACCCAAGTGCGGCGGACTCGGGATGGCTTCTTCGGGCTGGATGATGCCCTCCTGAGAACCCAGTGGGACCTACACAACATCCAGGATGCTATCCAGGCGGCAGCCCCCCGGGTGGCGGAGAAACTGAAAAAGAACTTGAGCCTGAAGCTGGGCTACCAGCAGCTCCCCAGCGCTGGGCAACCTTTGGAGTTGAAAAGCTGTGTGGGGCAGTGAAAGGCCAGGCAGCGCCTGGATGGAGGGCCAAAAGGGTCTTCACAGGTCAGAACTGGTCACTCTGCGAGAGGGAGGTCAAGGAGCCCCAAGTCGACATCTCAGCTAAACAAAAAGTAGACACAAACTAAGTGCAGAGGTGAGCAGCTATGGCCCCGGGGCCTGTCAGCCCAGGTTAGAGTCTTGACAGTCCAAGGCCAGCCTAGGGTTACTTAGTGAAACCTTAACTCAAGGAAAAGTCAAACCAGAGTCAGGCATGATGTCTCAAGGAAAATTGGGAGTCTAAGGCCAGCCTGGACTACTTCCAGTGTTCAGTTTTCACACTGATGGTGATGCCACCTCAGCACCCCTTCCCATTGGTGATTGATTCATGACTGATGGTCTGAATCTGTTTGCACACTGGGAAAGTCTTTTGGTTACATAAAGTTCGAGGCTATACAAAACCTTTTCTCCAGGCTGGAAAGATGGCTCAGTGGTCAAGAGCACTGGCTGCATTTCCAGAGGTCCTGAGTTCAATTCCCAGCAACCACATGGTGGCTCACAACCATCTGTAATGGGATCCGATGACCTCTTCTGGTGTATCTGAAGACAGCAACAATGTACTCACATAAAATAAAAAAATCTTTAAAAGAAAAAAAAAAACCAAAGAACCCCTTTTCTCCAACACAATATAAAAAGCCCAGAGTTATTTTTGAAAGGTTTTATTTCTTATGCGTGTGAGTATTTGCATGCATGTTGTGTGCTTATCCCGTGCATCATGGAGGCTAGGAAAGGATGTAAGAGTCCTGTGGCTGGGCTTAAGGCAGCTGTGAGCTACCATGGAGATGCTGGGAATGACCACTGGCCCTCTGGAGGACAGCCGCAGCCACTGACCAGTTTCTCCAGAATGTAATTGAGTTGCCTGCCTTGTGGTGCAGCTGTAACTATCTAGTACCCTGGCTGTAAACAAAGGCGGATCATTGTTCCTGTACTCGGTGTGACACTAGCAGGAAAGCAGAGGATTGTGTCCTCTCTGTGTGCTAGTGGAAGGAGTGGTGGGGAGAAGACAGCAGGTTTATGAAATACAGTGGTTCTGTTCTTTGAGAAAGGCGTCCGGTGTTTTAATTTCTCTTCCTCGACCCTACCCTCATCATGTCCCCCTCAGCCTCAAGACTTTATAAGTCCCTGAGACCAATTAGTGTTGGGTATGGGGCCATTTACAGCCTACCCTCTCCTCCAGCAGCCCATCAGTTACCAATCAGACCTCAAGGTGGTGGGGTCCCATGAACCCCTTTGTGTGGTAAATAATATTAATCGGGAGTTTCCAACATGCCTTAGATTATTTAGTTCCCAGATAAAAGACAAAACTTTTACACTTGTAAAAAGCCTCTATGGCGGCTGGGCAGTGGTGGCGCACGCCTTTAATCCCAGCACTTGGGAGGCAGAGGCAGGTGGATTTCTGAGTTTGAGGCCAGCCTGGTCTACAGAGTGAGTTCCAGGACAGCCAGAACTATACAGAGGAACCTGTCTTGGAAAACAAAACAAAACAAAAAAGCCTCTATGGTTATTTTGTTTACTTCCCTTCCAATAACCCAGAGACACGACTTGCCATGTTCTGCCTGTGCTGCTCTTACTCCCCTGGACACCCCTCTTACTCCCTTTGGCCAGCTTTTACTGTCCCTTACCCCATGATCTTTTCCTCTCTGCTTTCTCATGATCTATCCCTCAGACCTCAAGCCCCGCCTTCCTCTCTTCTGCCGAACTACAGACTGCAAGCATTTTTATTGGCCAATCAGGGATAACTTGGGGGCTAGGTTCCATAGCATCACTTGGTGCGCATGAGGATATGCGTGCTTCCAGAGGCAACCAGACCTTGGGGGCCAGCATTTAGCATTATAACACATAACAGACCAAACTCAACACCCCTTCCGTCCTTGCTGGAAAGTTGACTGGCTTGGTTGTGTGCAGACAACCAGAGCTGCTTTGAGACTCTCATGCCCAGAAGACACTTTTCCGGTAGTGTCCCCTGTCCCTGGCTTCTGAGACATGTTCCAAGCCTGAAGGAAATGGTATAACGCAGATGTCACATTTAGGTGCAGCTACTCCAGTCACTTGCTCTGCACCTTGATCATCCATGACTCTTAACTGCTCTCCACTGAATGGACAGTGATGAGCTCTTATGAGGCTTGAGAGCTGCCCTCACCTATTTGTGTAAAGATGGCTCTTTACAAGGACAGATGAGTAAGATAGTAGTCTATTCTCTCCTAGGACCTCCTCAGCTATAGGTTCTTAGCCCATTTTCAGTACCAGGCATGAGTCCCTCCTGTGGAGTAAGCCCTAAATCTGAACAGAATGGTTACCTCCCTAACTGATATTAATGCCACTGTTGCAGTAAGGGACATATATCTTGCCAGGACAGTCTTCTATTGCGGCTCGAGGGTTCACAGCTATGCACGCTGTTTTTGGCCTTTCTCCCTGAGTAACATGCACAGCACCTTCCAGTGCTATGAAAGCTTTCCAGATCAGTTCTAGATTATGCTATGACCTCAGCAACATGGTCTATCATCATGTTCTGGTGGGTAACCAAGAGCAATAGCACTAGCTTGTATTGTTTGGGGGGTCTGGGTGGCCGTCCTGACAAAGGGAGGCATCCCACAGTTGACAGGAGCATCTTAATAACCTATGGTTTTGGGGGCAGAGCTTTAGTTCCAGTACAGTGTACCTCCATTCAAACCCTCTTTAAAAAATATATATGTACATATGAATATAAATTTCTAAACATGTTTTCAAGACAGAGTTCTTTTTTTTTCTTTTCTTTTCTTTCTTTTTTTTTTTAGACAGGGTTTCTCTATGTAGCCCTGGCTGTCAAGACAGAGTTTTGTTGTGTAATCTTGGAACTCACTTTGTACATCACGCTGACCTTGAGCTCTGACCACCTTTGCCTCCTGAGTATTGGGATTAAAGGTTTGTGCCACTACATTAACTTATACTTTTTAGTAAACTTATAAAACTAGTTTCTATGTGGCTTTTCAAATATCCTTAATGTCAGTGGCCCCTCTCCCTACTACCTAGGGATTTTTTAAAGCTGTTTTTCTTCCTAATGTCATTCTCTATGCAGTAGGTACTTTGCCCCCACATGTAGATGCTTTTTGGCTTTCTCTGACTAGTGTTTTATATTTCGGAAAATATCTTGTATTTGGAGAAAGCCAGTCTTGATCATGCAAACCTGTGCATGCACTTAGAGCCAGTGGCAGGAGGCTCAGGAATTCAAGGTTATCTCCAGTTATACAGTGAGTCTAAAACCAGCCCAGAACAAAACTACTCTTTATTTGAGGGGGAAATGTACGTGTTTTTAGGGGCCAGAGGTCACATAGTCTCTCCCTCAAATGCTCCCCACTTTGCCTTTTGAGACAGGAACTGTCACCAAACCTGGAATTACCAATTCAGCCCAACAGGGTGGCCAAGAAGCCCCAGAAATCCTCACCTCTTGTGAACTGGGATTATGAGTGCAGCTTTCCTGCTTCTTAAACATGGTACTGGGGGTCATCATGCAACTTTCACCAACTGTGTCTCCTATTTTTGAGGCAGAGTGTTACACTGTAGCTCAGGCTGGCTTCAAACTCACAACAGTCCTGCTGGGTTCACAGGTATGAGCTACTGCAGCAGCTCACTTCCGTTAGCTTAGCTATGTGAAGCACCAGGATGCCTTTTTCTCCCTGCTTTCCATGTGGTTTTGTGCCATCTGTGGAAACTGGCCCTGACTAGCATCGCCTGTCACCCTTCCTCCAGGGCAGCTTGCAGCTCTAAGCAATAGGTTCTCAGCAGGCTCTTGGCCAGGAGACTTCAACACTCAACTTCTCCATCCATAGAATGGGAGTAATGACTTTGACCATCCTGTGAGGTTAGTGTGGGCAGACAAGATCAGGTGTCAGATGCTGTGGTCCAGCAGATGCAAGTTGTTCTAAGCGCCGACTTCAGAGTCAGAACAATGACAGAGAGAGAATCAGGGCTTCCCTCTACCTCTTGCTTCTTCTGTAGGGTTAAATGATCTGCCAGGTAGTCTGCCAGGTAGCCAACGATGTGAGTCAGGCTGATAGTGTGTGGCAACCCCGGCCCCTTCTGCAATCCTTCCAATGACCCATGACCTCTGTCTTATCATCAGATAAAGGAGAGGCTCCAGTGGAGGGGTGGCAAGCAAGTTATCTGACCAATGTCTAATGTAGGCACAGACTAAGCAACTGTCCTAGCCGAGAGGATCCTAGAGACAAGATGGCTTTGTGCAGTATTTCCTGGGTGAGGCTCAAGAGCAGAAGAAAGATAGTGAGACATAGCTAAGGAACTGGAACAGGCTGTGAACTTTGACCCACAGTGCTCTGCAAATACAGATATACCTTCAATCACATCACAAGAAACTGTGTACTTAGGCACAAGAACTCTGGACTCTCAACAGTATCTGAAAAGAACATAAGGAATTAGTTGTGGGTGTCATAACATGCATGTATAATCCTGCTGCTGTGACGAAGGCTGAGTCAAAAGGATCATGAGTTCAAGGCCAATCTGTGCCCGTCTCAAAGTCTGTTGAAGGCTTGAAATGATGACTCAGCACTTAGGGCCACTGTCTGCTCTTCTGTAGACCAAGGTTCAGTTCCCAACACCCATGCTGGGTGGCTCACAACTGCCTGTAACTCCAGCTCCAGGAGAACAGATGCCTTCTGGCCTCCACGGGTACCTGCACATGTGGCATAAACATACCACATGCGAAAATACCACACATGAACATAATCTTTTTGGTTTGTTTTTTGTTTTTTGTTTTTGTTTTCGAGACAGGGTTTCTCTGTGTAGCCCTGGCTGTCCTGGAACTCACTCTGTAAACCAGTCTGGCCTCGAACTCAGAAATCTGCCTGCCCCTGCCTCCCAAGTGCTGGGATTAAAGGCGTGCGCCACCACCACCCAGCTCTCTCTCTCTCTTTTTTTTTTTTTTTAATGAGGGTTTAGAGGGATGGCTCAGTGGTAAACGGCATGTGCTGCTCTTTCAAAAATCTTGGGTTTAGATCCAAGCATCCACATGGTAGCTTACAAACATCTATAATTCCAGTTTCAAGGGATCCAATACCCTGTTCTAGCCTCCTTGGACACCAGGCACATAAATGGTGTATAAATATGCATTCAGGCAAGATACTCACACAAAAATAAATCTTTGTAAAAGTTGGAAAGTCCAGTATGATAGCACATAGCATCCAGGAAGCAGAGGCAGAAGAGCTCTGAGTTTGAGGCCAGCCTGGTTTACATAGAGAGTTCCATACTAGGCTACTTAGTGAGACCCTGGCTCAAATCCCCTCTGCCCCTCAGCCCTAGCTGTCCTGGAACCTGCTTTGTAGACTAGAGCAGGCTGGTATCAGACTCGGAGATCTCCCCACCTCTAGGTCACACATCAGCATGTGAGCAGTTGGTTTTTTTTTTTTTTTTACCAAAATGGAATCTATAGTTTGTGTATGCAGTACACTGTAGATTGCTTCTTTAGCAATAATGCATGGCAATGTTCCATCATATCTGGGCATTCGTTTACACAGAGTCCTTCAGGGTAATTACAGAATTGGGCCATTTTGAGAAAGGGCCTATCTATGTAGCTCTGACCTCTGTCTTCCTTGGGCAACTTCCTTCCTATTAAGAAATTGTTGCCCAAGGATGAGTCACTTTCCCAAAGACATGTGCTCCAGTCAGTTTATGCAATATAGCTGGACAATGTTAGTCTGTGCTTACTGTTGTGGTCTCAGGTAAAGCATAGGTACCTAGGACAGCCAAAATTCAGTGCAGAGACGGTAGCAGTGTTCAATAGTCACAAAAACTGATTCTTTGAGTAAAGGCCAGAAGACAATGATGGACAAAGCCAAGAAATACAAACAGAAGGTGATTCATCAGGGAAACACTGCTGAGTGGCCCCATTGCTAGGAAGCCAGTCTCACCAAGGCCTTTAAAACCTGATGGGCAAGTGTTATCTGTTCTCATAAAGGGTGGCTGGGCCAGCTCTTGGCTTGACTCAGAAGCCCTGATGACCTGCTTTGGGTTCTGTGCATTTGATGGAATGTCAGCCCAGGCTCAGAGCTGGCCTGACCATGGTCTGCTCCTTCAGAGGATCTGACACACTGGACCTTGATCTTGTTATCAGCAGGCTGGAGTGGCTTGGAGACACTCAGGTGAGGAGACTGTTGTTAGTAACACTAGCTGTCATTAACTGAGGGCCTGGGGGGGTGGGTGCTTCTTATGTATCATGTTAGTTATTCACCCCATCATCCAGGGCAGATGTGATTAACCTCAGTTTAACCTGCTTACCTCCTACATATGTGCCCCAAAGGAGAACACAGCTTCAGCTCAGAGCCCCCTGGATCCTGGCCAGAGTGATGAGCAAGTCCCCTGAATGTGTAGACTTAGCCAGTTTGCTACGGAGGCCAGGGAAGCTACACACAGTGATAGCCGCCCGCACTGTGATCCTGTAGACAAGGTACACTGAACAGGGTTTGTTTTAACCTCATTATGTAGCCCAGGTTAGCGTCACACCCTGTCTTCCCTTTACCCATGGAGGCGGGACTTCTCTCCTGTTGCTAGAGCTCATCCACAGCCAGTCTGTGTAGTCAGTTGTCTCCAGAAATCTGTCTCCTACCTTGTGAGCACTGGAATTTGAGGCAGGCTGCTACATCCATGGTTAAGTTCTAGGGATCCAAACTCTGTCCTCACACGTGCTGCTTTAAAAACAAGCTCTTCAATTGCTGGGCCATTTCTCAGTCCCTAGACTTTTAGACAGGGTCTCACTAAGTAATCGTGACTGACTTGGAACTTTCCATACAGATTAGGCTGGCCCCAAACTCACAGAGAGCTGCATGCCCATGCCTCTCTCAAGTGCTGGGATGAAAGGCAAGCGCTGTCACAGGGCCAGTGAGGTGACTCTGCAGGGCCAGTGAGGTGACTCTGCAGGGCTGGCTAAGGCCCCTTGCTGTGAAAACTTGATCTGAGTTCAAATCTTGGAACCCACAGTAGGAGGGAGACAGGGCAGCAGTTTCCTGATGCGCGCGCGCGCACACACACACACACACACACACACACACACACACACACAC